>ML779788.1:223735-234691 GCA_009831015.1 Picea engelmannii
TGCATTCCTGAAATTGTGTTCTTTATAGAGACTTTCGTAATTTACTTTGAAATTTCAAGTGTGTTAATACTGGAACAATTAAGATCTCATCATTCACCCTACATGGACTATTAAATGGAGAATCTTAATACACCTAATGTTTCCTGTATAGGAACAAAGAGGTTTTTCCAGAATTGATTAAGTTATGAATGATTTCCTTTTAAATGTTGTGTGCAGAAAGTTGATTACTGCTTTTGATTGCTACAGGAAACAAGATCTTAAGTTCATATCTCTAATTCATAAGCCTCTAATGAATAGACTTGTCACTGAATAAAGAACCTTTTGCTTGATTGTTTGCTTGAGAAGTTTTATTATTAGTTTTCTCTTCTAAGTTTGAAACATAGTGTTAATTGTTGATTGGTTTAGTTGCTACAAGGGACAGATTCAAAGTCCATCTTTTTATTTCATGAGCCTATAAATGGACAGATTCATTACTTGAGCAAGAACCTTTATATCACATGCTTGTTGGATTCAATTTATGAGTTTTGTTTTCTGATTTTTAAGCTGTGTGAGGAAGATAGATTAAAAAGTTGTAAAACAGAGTATTGGTGTTGATTGTTTCTTCTTTATGCTATACTCATCAGACATAGGAACCTATTTGTTATCAGCACATATAGTGCATCAACTCTACTGATTACGAATTCCGGTTGATAATTTATGTTTGGTAATATATTATGCAAATAATTGCACCAATAAGGAGTATGAGATTGCATACTGGTTTTCCCTTACTGTTCTGGGCAGATGTCGTAGATACTGTTGTTTACTTAATAAACAAAGGACCTTCAAGGTATTTGGATGGTAGAATTCTAGAGGAGGCATGGACAGGTAAAAAGTTAAACTATTTTTTTTGAAGACTTTCGGTTGTGAATCATTTGTCCTTATTGATAAGGAAAACAGAACAAAGCTTGAGGAAAAATTCAAGAAGTGTACCTTTATTGGATGCAGTGTTAATGATTTTGGTTATCGCTTATGGGATTATGAAAATAAAAAAATCATTAGGATTAGAGATGTCATATTCAATGAGAAGGTCATGTACAAAGATCAGTTCCAGGGAAAGAAGCATGAAAAAGAAAAAACCAGAATACACAGTGTTTGATGAGATCTCTGAAAATAAAATTCCAAAGGTACCAGGAAATTAAAATGTACAACAACATGATCAAAAGGTACCTCAAACTCTTGCAAGTGTTGTTAGAAGATCTACCAGGTTATGTAGACCCCCTGAATGATACTCTCCTTTATTGTATTATTTATTGTTGACTGATTTTGGTGAACCAAAATGTTATGAAGAGGCAATGCAAGTAGACACCAAAAAGAACTGGGAGCAAGGCATGAAAGATGAAATGGATTCCTTGGTAAATAACCTGAATTGAGACTTGGTTTAGTTGCCTACAGGGAAAAGATCATTGCAAAATAAATGGGCTTACAAGTTGAAGGAAGAAGATGGACGCAAAAAGCGGTATAAGGCTAGACTTGTTGTAAAGGTGTTTGCACAAAAGAAAGGTATAGATTTTGATGAAATATTTTCTTCTGTTGTTAAAAAGAATTCAATTAGGACTATTTTAAGTCTTGTGGCAGTAGAATATTTGCATCTTGAACAGTTAGATGTAAAAAAAAACTTTTCTCCATGGGGATTTGGAGGAAGAGATTTATATGCAACAACCACAGGGGTATGAGGTCAAAGGGAAGTAGAATTTGGTATGCATGTTGAATAAGAGTTTGTATGGCCTAAAGAAAGCTCCAAGGCAGTGGTATTTGAATTTTGATAGGTTTATGATAGAACAAGGTTATAGTAGATGTCATTCTGATCACTGTTTTTTTTTAAAGGCTAGAAAATGGAAGCTATATTATATTTCTTTTGTATGTAGATGACATGCTTTTTGCAGGGTCTAATATCTAGGATATAAATGTGCTCAAGAATAAATTAGCTAATTCATCTGTGATGAAGGATTTGGGTGCTGTAAATAAAATTCTTGGTATGAGAATAACAAGAGACATGAAAAATTGCAAATTGACATTGTCTCAGGGTGAGTACATAAGGAAAGTGTTGGAGAGGTTTAGAATGTAGAATGCAAAACCAATTAGTACACCTTTGGACATCCATTTCAAATTAACTAAGGAAATGTGTCCCAAGACATAGGAGGAGATAAAATACATGTCCAAGGTCCCTTATTCATCAGCAGTTGGCAGCTTGATGTATGTGATGGTTTTCACAAGACCAAATATTTCACATGCAGTGGGAGTTGTGAGCAGGTATATGAACAATCCAAGTAAAGAACATTGGGAGGCAGTAAAGTGGATTATCAGGTATTTGAGATGTATTTCTACTTATGCATTATGTTTTGAAGGTTTAAACAATGTTCTATAGGGATATGTTGATTCATATATGGTAGGTGATAAAGATAGCAGGAAGAGCACGACAGGGTATGTTTTTACTGTAGGTGGAACAACGGTAAGTTGGATTTCGAAACTACAAAAGGTTGTCACACTTTCAACAACAGAAGCAAAGTATGTTGCTGCTATAGAGGCTAGTGAAGAAATGATTTGGTTACAGATGTTTATGGAGGAATTGGGAAAGAAGTAGGAGAATAATAGGTTGTACCATGACAGTGATATTGACATTCATATTGCAAAGAACTTAGCCTTCCATTTGAAGACTGAGCAAATACAAATCAGGTACCATTTCATACGATCCATTTTGGAAGATGGACATTTGAAGTTGGAAAAGATACACACTAGCCATAATCTTGCAGACATGTTAACTAATGGAGTAACCAAGGAGAAACTGAGTTCTTGCTCAGTTTTAGTTGGTCTTCAAGAATGAAGGTGAAGATGAGAAATTTGCTTGTTCCAAGAAGGATCACAGTCCAATAGATACAACAACTGTGGAGTTGTTGAGACCAGTTTGCAAGTGTGAGATTGTTGGTTGTGGAGCCTGATTTTCTTCCCGATTCAGAGGTCTTTGTTTTTAGTTGTGTTTATACCCCATGAAGACTTTACACCCTGGAAGAATGTACACTCATCCACGTGTGGGAGTGTAGGGGGGGTTATCGCCCTTGTGGGTTCTGGGGGAAAGAGGGCCATCGACGAGGGTTCAGGGGTGAAGCCCCTGAAGAAAAAAATTCCTTGTAAATGTATATTGTGTTTTCATAGTAAATCTCGATCATTCATTGTAAGGTCTCAGATATGACGGTAGAAGTTATGTTAGGGTTTTTTTTCCCTAGAAGGCAACCCTATTTTATGAGGGAAATGTATCATGGCTATGTATCATTGTGAATATTGTATTCTGAGTGAGGAGACTGTGAGATAAAGAAGATGAAGTTATAGCGGGTGTGTTGTAGGTCGTATCCTTTCATTTGTTGGATAATAATAAAGGAAGGACCTGGCAATTTCTCTGGTGGACATAGCCCACACTGGGTGAACCACATATATCTGTGTCTCTATTGTATTGTGTATCTTATGTGTTTTATTTTATTTCTCCAGATCCTATTTTTCTAACAACAATTCTAGCACAGCCAGGAGTAGGGGATTTGGATCATCCTATAGCATTTGCTAGCAGAAAATTGTCAGAATCAGAGCAAAACCACAATACTACAGAAAGAGAAGGCTTAGCTATGGTCTATGCACCTCAGAAGTTCAGACATTACTTACTGGGTAAACACTTTAATATGTTCACATATCATTCAACCTTCAGATACGTAGTAAAAAAGCCAGTGTTGGGGGGGAGGCTCTGTAGATGGCTACTATTATTTCAAGAATTTGATTTTGAAGTGATAGTCAAACCAGGGAACCTGAATGTAGGACTAGATAACTTGTCAAGGGTAATTAATGGATAAGAACCTACCAACTTGGAAGACAACTTACCTGATGCATGATTATTTTCAATCCAAGTAGCTGATGAATATTTTGCTGACATCATTGAATACTTAAGTACAGGGACTGCACCACAAGAGTTTAACACTGTACAAAAGAAAAATTTAGTAGTCAGAGCTACAGACTATCAACTGATTGCAAGACATTTATAGAAGATGAGAACAAACAACATTTTGAGAAGATGCATACTAGAACATGAAAGGCCTATGATTTTGGCAAAAGGTGATGAGGGAAAAGTTGTAGGAAATTATGCAGTAAAATATACCGTGCAGAAGGTATTGTGCGCATGACTGTGGTGGCCAACAATTCACATAGATGCTAAGGACTATTTCCAGAGATGTGATGTCTATCAAAGGGTTGGAAAACCTAATATAAGGGATGAGATGCCCCTAAGACCACAAGTAACTTTGCAGGTTATTTGACAAATGGGAAATAGACTTTGTGGGACCAGTTAACCCACCGACAAAAAGGTCAGGAGCAAGGTATATCATTACTGCGACAAAATACCTAACAAGATGGGCATAAGCAATGCCAACAAAAGATTGTAGCGTAGAGATATCAACACACTTCTTGTTTGAACAATGATCACTAGATTTGGCTGTCCAAGAATATTGATGAGTGACCAAGGTACTCACTTTATCAATAAAAAAATCAAGGCTATGACCGAGGAGTTCGAAGTCTATCATCAGAAGAGTACACTATACCATCCTTAAGAAAATGGAACAATAGAATCCTTCAATAAGATCCTAGAGAATGCTCTAACAAAGATCTGCAATGTCAACAGGGGTGATTGAGATTTGAAGATACCAACAGTACTATGGGCATATAGGACTACATGAAAAAATATGATAGGACAAACACCATTCAGGTTAGTGTATGGGCAGGAAATAGTAGTGCCATTAGAATTTCTGGTACCTACTCTGTGCATAGTAGCAATCACCAACATGACAGAAAGAGACATAGTGAAGGAAAGATTGAATCAACTAATGGAGATGGAGGAGGATATGATTCTAGCAGGATTTTATCAGGAAGTACAAAAAGCAAGAGACAAAGCTTGGCATGATAGACATATCAAGAGGAAGAGTTTCAAGGAAGGAGACCTAGTCTTGCTCTATGAAAATAAATTTTTGCAACATCCTGGTAAGTTCAGAATGCATTGGCTAGGGCCCTATGAAGTAAAGACTGTCACAGATGAGGGAGTTGTACAACTAAAGGATCTCACATGAGAAAAGCTGAAAGGGATGATAAATGGGAGTCGACTGAAACTATACATGGATGGTCGACCTCCTAGCACTTACAACTTATAAGCACAGTAAGAAAACATGTACATAGTGTATTATAGTAGAAGTTACATTAGAGAAAATGATAAAAAGAAACAAAAAGGAGAAAAATAGGGAAAAAGAAATACAAAAATATAAATGATAGAAAATACAATGCACAATAGAAAAAAGGGACTCAGTGCGACGAAAGAAAAAATGTCCACGCGCAACATATGTGCGATACACTGCGCACTAAGGAAAGGATACAACAAAAATACACTGCGCACTTGAGACGCTCAGTGCGCTGGAAAAGGGACCAATGGTCATAAAAAGTGGAAATATGAAAAATGATGGTAACGGTCAGAAAAAGCGGAAATATGAAAAATGATGGTAACGGTCAGAAAAAGCGGAAATATGAAAAATGATGGTAATAGTTAGAAAAAGCAGAAATATGAAAAATGACGGTTATGGAAAAAAGGCGCCAACTGACAACATTTATGAAATTTAATGGAACGTACGCAAAGAATTTTATCGCATTAATCAAAACCAGGGAAGCTTCTCCGAGAAGCTTCATAACGTTGATGACATGCTCTATATAAAGAGAAAATGCAAGCAAAATATAACTTATTGTGAAATTGCGAACTTGCAGAGATAGAGAATAGGAAGAGCAAAGGTGAATAAACGAGTGAACAATGCGGACCAGTCAAAGCCATTCGGTAAAAATGAACCAATACCCATGATGGCACCACCAAAGATTCTTGCACCAAGCCAAGCAGCAAGGAAAAACCATAGCACTGTTAGAGTGCCTCGGGGAACTAGCAAGGCTGAGACAAAAACCACACAAAGGGGGGAATTCATCGATGTTGACGCAGTTTCCTCACCACAAGAAGAACCATCAAGCCCTACACTGGTGGATGAAGAAACAAAAACCTCAATAGCAACTTCCATGGACAACGATCCATAAGAAAGCACATAAGGCTGATAGGCCAAAGATGCAGGCAACCCATAGAGACCTGTGAGGGTTGAAGGATCCTATAGAGTAAATGGGGACACCACGGTACAAACAGAAGCTTTCGCGTTGAGACAACAACACAGAGTAGGGTGTGCGCAACAACATGAGGGTTTGGTGGAAGATGTTACTGGCTAACCAAAATCTGACGTCGAGTAGAGACAGATGGAGTCTAGGACCTCAAGTGAGTTTCCAAGAAGAAAGGGAAAACAACCCATGGTACAATCACTGCGTTGACAACCTGACACAACAATAGTGCTACCGCGCATTCCTGCGGGGGTGTAGGTCATGCCTAACCTTCTAGGATGCGTGGAAAGAATGCGGTATTCAGACCACGACGTGGTCGATGCTGGAAAATTCCTATAATTTATGCAGCAGGTATACCTTGAAAGGATCATCACAAGCCCATTTGGTGATCCAATTCTACATCCAAAACAATGGGCAACTGGCCTGACCAACACAAGCATTCTGAATCTGCTAGAAATTTCCCACTTCATCAGGGGGAAAGAGGCAAGCAACTATGTCAAGCAGTTGATGGCAGTCCTCCATGGAGGATTCTTATGGTTGGAGGAACCCGTTTCAATAGATGTAGAACTCATTGCATTCATCACAGGTTTTCGAACTATGGGCGAGAGTCCCACACAGTACCTTGATGAAAAAACAAAGGAAAAATACCTAGCTAAGGAAATGAAGAAAACATATGACACCGAGAGGGGGTCACGTGGGATCATTATCGATAAGATCAACGATGCAGTAACGAAAATGGCCACCAAAATCATGTCTTGCAAGATGCTCCAAAAATGTTGCAAGGAGGAAGTCCTTGCTGGGGTCGTCACAACTGCAACATAGTGCGCCAATGGCACTCTGCTCAACTGGGCCCTGTATTTATTGAACCTGTTCCTCGATGACTGCAAAGATGCACAAGACTTGGTAACGAAGTTCCACTACTCATGGTTAAGTATTTTGATCACATTAATCGGGTGGAAGGAGTCCCCATACTCTCATTTTTGTGACTGGATCGGTTGTTGTTGCGCAACACAGTACACATTGTTGGGGAGAAACTCAGACCCCAAACATAGATGTGCCAACACAGGTACATTTTCCAGGTACTTTAGTGAAATACAAGAGAGTATTGCAAATACTTGGAAAATTACTCCATATGTGGTCGCACAATTCAGGGACATAGCCAACTTCAAAGCCACAAGGCATAATATGTGGATCCAAGCGCGCAGGGATCTGGGAAAGAAGTGGCTACAATTAAGATAATATGTCAATGAAGAAGATGTAGAAATGTCCATGAGGGATTGGCACGACGACTGGAGGATTCTATTTTTAACTCAAGCAGTGCCTAAGGGTACGGAGGTAGATGTAGGGTCAACCAAGACACTTGCAGGAGACAAAGAAACGCCTAAAAAGATGAGACCAAGTCAGAAGTCGACACAACAAAAGAAGGGGATTGAGCCAAATAAAGATGCACAGGTAGGAAAACAGGACAATTCCCAACACTAAGAGAACAAAGATTGGGGGATACAACAACATAATAAACCCCCTCAACAGCCACCCCATAGGAAATAATGCAACCCAAGCGACCAATCATACATACATGTGGTTCGTGCAAGAAGGCCAAGGTGCACAATCAACTGCCAGAGTATATGATCACCAAGGATGACACCGACCTCATGGCATAAAAATTACAGGAACGGGTAGCTGAGGAGTTCGAAGATGCCCAACACCAAAGAGGCCGAATGCAAGATGAGCTGGCTGATATAAGGCATGTCCTAGAACAGACCAGAGCAACACACAGGCCTCGAAGAGGGACAAATTCATTCCCAACAACAACAATAACAGAGGCAAGGGCTGCACCAAACAGGCAAGATACCATCCAAACTATAACACAGGCGAGCTCGAGCTTCCCAGTTACACCAAACATGCTGTAGATGGATGAGCCAATAGCCTAGACAACACTGAAGGATCTAGCTCAAGTAGAATTGGTATTGGAAAGGATACCGACCAAGGCACTGTGCAAGCTTCAAGTTAGTGTTGCACAGAAGGTGCAGTCGCACGTACGAACAGATGCAACAGACTTGCAACATATGAAGAATGGCAAGGAAGCATTAGAATTTGTAGTCGAGCAGGTCAAGCTCGAAACCAAGGAAGAAAAGGAATGTATAGAAATTCTAGAGCATGGATTGATAGTAGCATATAGTCGAATCCCAAACAATGCGCATGCAGCAGAGAGAAGCACACATGATAAGATCAACCTCATTGTGTAGAAAATTGGCCAATACAAGTAAGAAATCGAGGAGATAAAAGAGAAGCTCAATCCCATGACCCCACCTAAGGTTTGAGAGTAGAGGACATCAGAAGATACACTCCAACTAGCATAGATGGAGAAACAAGTCAACACAACAACATAATTGTTTGATAAAGAAACATAGCTCTAGAAAACGCTGGAGGAGGATGAGCAGGTCCAGTAGTGGGACCAGTAGGAAGAAAGAATAAGCGCATCAATCTAGGACCTCAAGCAGAGGAAAAAGAGAATGAGCATCACTGAGCGTCTGAAATGGATGCATGATATGAAGAAGTTCCAGGTAGAGCTAAAAGCTACGCAGATGCAAAAGTAGGAAAGGTTGGCCCATATGGAACCTCTCGAAGAGAAAGCAACATAGATGATCGTGTAGTTGGAGGAGGAGAAGAAGAACATGGCATAAACACAGGCAAAGTGAGCAATAATCATACAAGAGGAGGTCACAATGCAAGCACTAGAGGCGCTAACAGAAAAAGCCACGCAGGTCAAAGCCACAGGAAGGGAACTTGCAGAAAAGCTCCACAACCTAGTAGAGGTTTTCCAGGGAACACGAAATTCCTAGGTGGCTCGGGATGAGCCACATGTCAGTGTTGGGGGCATGTTGGGCATAGGCTAATTTTGAGGAAAATCCATATTTGGAAGGTAGAGCTTAATAAGGAAAAAGTCAGCTAGATGGAAAAAAAACACATGAGAGGAAGAGCCACATGCAAAAGAGGAGAGCATGCAAGGAGCACATGCAGGAAAACCTATCGTCATTAGGGTTAGGGTTTTGGTAAGAGATTGTAACAGCTGATGAGCTGAGAATTAGTATAAATAAATACCTAGGAGGTCTAGGTTGGGGGTTCGTCATTGGTCAGTCGGTTTTGGATGTTATTGTTGTTTACTAAGTTTTGTAATGTTTGATGAAGGAAACTACTATAAGATCTAATCCCAATTTTGTAAGCTGTTGAGTTGTAGGAGAGTCAAGAAACTATATCCCAAGGGTTAGATCGCAGGTTGAGGAGCTTGGTGTGACATAGTTAGCCTCACAGGAATCATGGAATATGTTTGTGGTTGTATGATCAGAAACCATAGTGCGTGCGACGCCATATATTACAGAACCATAATAAAAGAGCCTAAGAGCCAGATCTTTGTGGATGTAGCCCAAGAGGGGGTGAACCATAGTAATATCTGTGTTATGCGATGTGATTGGTTTCATGTTTCGCTGCTGTAAGTAGTTAGACTATGAATGGATGAAGGTATAATTATGTGAGATCTATTATTTGTTAGATCTGGTAGAATGCATGCATAGATTTATGAGATGAATGAATATTAGGAATAACAGAAAGAACAACCAAATCAAGGCCTAAGAAGATGAAATACAATCCCAGATCCCCACTCTTTCCTAGACTGTAAGCACTTGAGCATTGCAGTCAACCATATAACTATCTCAGGTAAGATTGTGCAGTACATTCTGTGTGTTGTGTTTCCTTCTAGTTTATTAGGAGGGCCAATAGTTTTAGAGGGATTTGTTGGAAGCTTGTTTAGATATGAACTCGGGTCAGCCCAAGAAGTGGTTAGAGAAGGAGTAAAAACCAACACATGGCCACCCAAATTATCTTTTATTTAACACCTCTACAATTCAAGTAGAGTATTGGAAGGTCCTCCTTCCTTAATGGGAAATCCATTGTCTTCCTTCTTATGCAAACATACAATTCCTCAATGCATTCCATGCAGTGTGCTAACTATGATCACCTTTATTCCCAATCTCCCTCGATTGGTCATTGTACCCATGGTACTCCTTACTTATGCATTTTCTTTCAAGGATTATGACTCATCCTTGAATAACATAGACTTCCTCTCTCTATTATTCAGATTCTTCTTTTCTGAATCTTACTCTGCTTGGGTAGCAATGGCATACAATAACCACTAAAAATTATTCACATATCAGTAAGAAATTAGAATACTTCAGAGGGGATTCTTACCAAATCACTCCATACCTTATGCCACCCAGGAATGAACATTTTATACTTGTTCCAGCTGCTAGCACCCTTTTTCTGATTTTTTTACCTCATAAGTAGTGCTCTAGGGGGCTCCCAAAGTCCCTTCAACAATATTTTAACAACAACCTTCTCATAGTCATCCTCTGCTTGAGGTTTTCCATCATTGACAACTATCTTTCTCAACAACTCCAATTTCTTTCTACACATGACATACATAACAAATATATTAGTCGTCATGTAAAATAAAAATGCTTGGATCATAACATTCAAATCAATAAAACATTTTCAGATATGTCCTAGCACATCTTTATTCACTTCATCACATTATCCTTAATATTTCCATGAGTGCAACACAAAAAATTCTCAATTATTTCTATAGTCATACAACCATCATCACTATGATATTAAAACATTTACTTTCATTAGTAAATAAAACTCTCGTACCAGAGAAATACAATAAACAACAAGGAAGGGGTCAAGGAACTCTTC
>ML779788.1:234741-284440 GCA_009831015.1 Picea engelmannii
CTATGTGTAGTTACCATAAGTACATTTCACAACTCATATACACATTTACTTTAAAATCATTCAACTCATGATTGTTCACAATCATTCTCATGCGATCCTCAAAGGCATAATCATGTTTCCTCTTATCATGACAATAGATCATCCTTGCTCATTTACTCTTTCGTCTATTTATACTATCATTTCCTGAGGGAATGGAGCACATTCCCCTCAATCTATCATTCAAAACATAACTTTCATGACTCTTAAGAGTGAAGTCAACCGTGCATCCATGGTATTCATTTAATCTTGGCAAGTGCAATTCTTGCCTTACATTTCACTCATTTAGGTAGTCACATCATGCCTTTAGTATACATATACTCTTACATCATACATGTGCATCACTTGCACATTTAATATCATTCACTCATATCTATTTGGTCTTCATATCAATATTGATATAAAGAAACCTCACAATGCATTAAATCCATGCACTCAAGCATATACAAACATAGCCAAACATTCATCATGCATTGCTTGCATCTTTTCCATGTCACTGATACACATGGACATATCAGACTTCCATATCCTCCTCCCAAGGATCTTGCTACCATTATTATGACAAGTGTCATAGAGATACTCAACACTGAGCTACTCTCTCTGCCGAGAGCTTGCAGTCATTCACATGATATCCACATGGCAAGTTTAATAGACATAATCATAACTATGTCCCCCTTTCGATACGACAACAACCAGTAAGAAGGCATTTTTGCCTCAACTAGTATAAAGTTATTCAACAATCTAGAAATACAATCTGGGAAATTCTAGCAATGCCCAAGGCAACAAGACAACTTATCAAGCTTCTTTTTCATGCCTCAAATCATTTTTGGTTAAAAAACGTTTTTATCAAGGGAATCCTTTTCTAGATTCCCTCTCACTACAACTTGAGCATACTAAGCCCTACCTTATATGGACACCATCCACCTCTGGATGTCAACTTGACCCATTGGTCTTCTGGAAGTGTCGCAACAATTCTTTACCACATTCAATATCAACATTTCATTAATCCTTCTATTCAACAACAACCAGGGACGAAGGTCACTCTCCTCCTCCCACGAGAATTCAAGCAGATTAGTTTTCTATCCACCAAGAAAGGGAGACTACGATTATTACTCACTCAATCACTCCATATTTCTATAGCTTCATTTATCATATTGATTAGAAAAATGCTTCCCAACAAATCCCATACTAAGAAACAAATTCATTTCTCAGTTCCCTTCAGAACCACAGAGTTGCACATGCTCCCCCTTTTCATAAATTGGTCACCAGACCTATTCCTCTTGCATAGACACGCCCTTAAGTTAATAGGGATACACACTCCCCTAGCACAACCATGAGATTTTTAACTTTCTCATGCCATTTCACTTCCCCCATGAGGTTCATTCTCAGTCCATGTAACTTCTTTTATTTTACAAAGAGTGATTACCCCAGTAGGAACTTTTCCAGTTATGACAGGTCAAGTAGGCTGATCTCACCTACTTCCATAAGACCTATAGACATGGATGATTTTACTACTCATGCTAGATCCTTCATTAAATCAACACTTTTAATTCACAGAGGCTTCATAAGCCCACTTTTTAGGCAATTCCTGCCACCTATTCAATCAATTTTCCCTCTGGACTCAAGTGCTCCCGGAAACAAGTTTATTCCATTTGCATCCGAGTTTTATTATTAATGCCCCTTGACACAATCCCACTTTTATAGGACTGGATATCATTTTTCCAAAAGAAATCATAGGCTTCTTCTGCCATAGTCTAGCATGATTCAATCTCGTTAGGTAAAATCCCAGCTGAATTTTACTCTGCATCGTTCTCCTTCAAGAACTTATGCAGCTAGTTTCCATATGACATTAATATTCTCAACAGGCTCATCTTATCCTTGGTAAACTAGTCTTATGACTATTCTCCGACCCATCCAGGCCTGTGTTTGAATCATGCCTTTTTAGATAGGGTAGGGTAGGGTGCCCTATGCCTTAAAGTTTTCTAAGAAAGAAAAATAATCACTTGACTCTTTCGTGAGCCCAAGCAGGCCAAGTGTTGTTGCTCACTCTGATACCACTCTGTAACACACCTGACCCTAAAGTACCTTTTTAAGGGATGGGGAATCAAAATTTCACTTTTCTCAATCATCTCGAATCTTCTTCCCTAGATCTCCATCACCTTCTGCTCATTAAGAGATTTCCAACAACTATTACCATGCTCAAATATGAGCTCTGGATTGGAAGTTATGCCTTTTCGAAGCTCTTTAGGCATCATTGGTAAAAGGACATGTGGCACCTACATGGGTTCACCTCACCATCCCACCTAGCATGGACTTAAACAAGGTTTTCATCCTTTAGCGATGACATGGCCACTAGAGGAGAGATTACAGGGAATCTTCATTGTGCCTCACAATTACCAGGCCTTCATCCCTTCATCCTTCTTATCCATGTCTGAAACATTCCCAGAGTCTTGAAGTCCCAAATTTCCCTATCACTCCTACATCTATGGTGGAGATCAATCCACCATTAAATCCAACGGTTTAGATTCACCATCGTTCAATGCATAGGTGTAAGGGATTTAGATGTTCAACGCTGAACACCCTTTACTCTACTTGCATATCCTTCGGAGGCCCAAAACCCAAAAATCCTACCACGTGGCTACGACCTTTGGTGAGGTTCCTCATCGTGCTGTTATGAACATACCCCCAAAAATCCCAAAGTCCCGAGGTCCTGCAACGTAGCTCTGACATTCGACCCTATATGTTCTAACACCCTAAGTCTCCAGAGTTCCGAACTACTGAACTCCCAAGGTCCCATTAGCCATTAGATCGAGCAACTATGCACTAGGGGGTGATATGTGGGAAAATATAGAGATGAAACATAGACCAATCGATTGGTGACATGTGTCAAGTTCCATTTGGCACATAAGGTCTATGAAAAACATGAATCAAGATGACACGTGGCACACATAATATGGGTCCACATCACCCTAGGTGACATCAACATGCCACATGACTTCGTGTCGATAGTCTCTGTGAACATCCTGCTTCTCCTACCAACAGAATTTCTCGGAGCTCTAAAGTCCCAAACTCCCTCCAACTGACCTTCCAATATCCTCTATCCAATGGTCAAGATAGGTCCACGTGGATCCTTAGATCTACAACCTTCATTGCTTCGCGACTTCGTCATTCGGGGGTTTTGCTGTTTAGTGTCCTTTTTACTTCTGAAGTGGTTAGCACAGGATTGACCACGGTCTAGATCCAACTGTCAAAAGAGAGGTCCCGAAGTATCTTCAAATCAATGGTCCTCGTCACTTCGTGACTTCAACATTTGGGGGTTTTGCTGTTTAGTTTCCTTTTTACTCCTGAAGTGGTCAGTGTTGAACTGACCATGGTCTAGATCCAATGGTCAAAAGAGAGAGACTGCAGTATCCTCAGATATACGACTTGTGTTACTTCATAATTTTGACATTCGAGGATTCCAACCATTTAACACCCTTTTTCTCCCAAAGTGGTCGACGCAGGATTGACCATGACGTAGATCCAATGATCAAGGGAGATCAAGAATATCCTTAGATCTACAGCTTGTGTTACTTCATGACCAAGAAGTGGATCGAGGTTTAATAAGGAATGAATCCCACGATAATGGGTAAATGACCACCAACTGTTGGTCAACCATCAAGTTACAGGTTCGACTGGTCACCTTTGGTGCATTTAGGATTTTGCAATGTTCATTCACCCCGGACCTCCAGAGTCCTAGAGTCCCGAATAACTTATCTCCTTTTTGGGTATGATCCAATGACCCAAATCTATCCTTCCAGCCAGATCAACAACTGTTGTGTCTTCTTCTGTACTTCTCAGCTCCGCTTCCCTTCAATAAGGGATTTAAACCATGGTTTTCATAGGCTGCGGCCTTGGTCTGCATTCTACAAAAGTTATACCTTCTGAGATTGAAAATACTTCGAATGAAGTGTGGGCACACTTCTTATGCTTCTCCTGGAATTTAGAAGTTAGAGAGTTCTTAACCTCTACAAAAATTGCATAGGCTCAGTGCACCCTTGCACTATCTCTCTTGAGCTTAACAAACCCTTTTTCCAGGAGACCCAAAACAATTGGAAGTATAGACATGCATACATGAAACAATGTCTATGGTCAACAAAATCACATTTTATTTTCTTTAATTCAAGCCACTACATGAGGCTCAAGCATTTGTGTGTATAAAGCATGTTCAAACCATATAGTTCCTTACTTGCTTAAATACACAATCATGCAAGATAAAAACTAGTCTAATCATCAAACAAGCATGCACATCCTTGAAATATTCACAGAATAATCAACCTTAATTTACAATTCAATTTCACAGGGTATGAGAATACTTTCTATTACAAGTTGTAGCCAACCAACTGACAGTGGGTGTTCATGTAATGTCCCCACTTTGGGACATCATTATATTACAGAGTGTTATGCTGATCAGAGTAACTAGATGGGGGTGATATAAAGTACATGAGATATTGAGGAGTTTTATTGGGCTTGACTTACATCACTCATATTTTTCATCATCATGATCCATTCCGCACAACTTGGATTTGGTTTCGTTGCATTCCGACGATTTCTGTAATTTTGAGTTATTACGAGCTATATGTTAATTAAATTCACTAAGAAGGTCATATTGGGAATAATACTTGAAGGAACCTCTTAGTGTAATAGCTCATTGGAGTTGAGAGGAATAACACTACAATATAGGATGACGAGAAGTGACTTTCAGTGGCCAGAGAATCCATACGGAGGGATAAATCACTTTTAGAGGTTAAATGATTAATTAATTAATTAAAGTGATTTAATTACTTAATAATAAAATAAAGTAAAAGTCACTTGGAGAGACAAGGTGAACATGGAGGATAAAAGAGAGATAGGGGCCTCTATTCTCCCATTATGTTGTTTATTAGTTTGATATCTGGCTTCCTTCTAGTGAGCCCATGCACTTGGGGGTTTTGAGGGTTTTGACTTAGCAAACCCTAGAGATCAACTCGATGGTAAAAGATCCCACCCAACCTAGTCCAAGATTGGTCATGGAGGTGAAAGATTCCTCCCTCACCATTCTACATCATTCTATCCCAGTTACAAGGGGATTCTACATCAACTACATGTACAGAAGGGAAGTGGTGCGCACCATTGAGGGTTTCCAGCATGAGGGCATACTAGAGGAACTAGATCCATTTGATTTGGGCAAGGGAAAGGAGATTCAAAGGGTTTGTCTATTGAGATAGCCTGGTAGAGGCCATAGTGCCTTTCTTTTTCTTACTTGTGGTGTGTTTGGGCTGAGATATGATTTATTATGAGCATGCCATGATTCCCCTTAGTGAAGTGCACAATTCCCGAAGTGGATCTATTCATGTGGAGGGCACAAAATCCATTATTCAATAGAGGAACCCTCCTACAATGTTTATAGATATCAAATATACTCTTCTCATGGGTTTTGAGGTGGATTGGAGTGAACGAGGAAGAGGGCTGAAATATCCATAGAGCTAAAACTAGAAACTAGTGCGTAGCTCATCCAGTTTGAGGGTTTGACACATCAGAGGGCAAGGGTCTCAACTTGTTATTTATGTTCTACAACTATTTGGACTTTGGAGGCTTGTTTCATCTCTTCTTGGACTCACTTGATTTTTATTATCATTTGGCTATCAAATCTCAACTATATTGTTCCATATCTATAGATCTATTGTACCATGATCTTCTACTATTATTAATAAAATCAAATCTCAGGTATTTTTGGCTATTTCTTGTGTTGTTGATCTTGCATCTTGTTGAGTATATTCCATTTCTATATCTTCTTTGATTATTGGTTGCAAACAACCATTAAACCATCATTATAAACCCTAGTGCAACTCATGAGACTTAAATATGAAAAGTGTTTGACAAAATGCCACAACCAGAAAATACACAAAACTCAATGAAAAACGCAATGTTCCTAGCATATTGGCTTGGGAACATTACAGTTTGCCTCTCCACCCAACCATAGGCTCATAGGCATTCACTATTATCACTTTGGCCACCCCCCATGATATCACTAGGTAAACTTCCACAAATTTATCAGAGATCCTCTCTCTGTCACAACCTCTGCAAGGTTTATCAGGTGCTCCCTCAACATCAAGTTCACGACCGTCTTCTCAGGTCAGGTTTTCTAGGTTCACTTTCTAAAATCAAGAAAGGTATCGAGGAGATTACTCTCCTCCACCTCTTTGGAAAAAGTAGAAGTCTCCCTTCTTCCCCATTAATCTCAGGGCCTCCATGAGGTTTATCATATGCCTTCCGTTTCCTCCCTCTTTCCTCTAGTGATATCATGGCCAGTTCTTCAAGGCTTCATCCCCACAATCAGGTTTTTTGGCAATATAAACAATAATACATTTACATTGTTCACATGCCATAACATGGTAATCATAAGTAATGATTAATTACAAGCTGGGGAAAACAGGGGTATTACAATACTGCAACATCGATCAGTTGGTTCATAAGCTTTTGTAGTTACATCTCTCAAAATATTGATCAATAGGACTTTCAAATCTGTTTTGGGTAATGAAAAAAAAGACCACGAACATACGATATGATTCCTCCAACCAGGTTTCCATATCCCCCAAAATAAAAAATATTCTACAACATATGCTTTTTCAATAGCTCGGGATCATAAGTTGTCTAACTGTCAACATTAGAGTGAATGTTATTGGAGCAAACAAATCTTTTAGCTAAACTTTCTCAAAGGATTTTTCACATGGTTTCCTCATGAAAATGAATGAAAACCAAAGTTAAGCCAAGCTCAGTTAAACAACAAAATGAAATGCATCAAGTGAAAAGAAGAAAGCTTTCATGGAAGAATAAACTAATACTAAAGCAAGCGATCTTGAGCTGCAAACTAAAATAATAATGGTGAACAGATTTTATTCAAGAAACTAAGACAAGCCAAAATATATGATACACAAGTGGAAATGGAAGTAAACATCTAAAATATGCAAGAATAAAGGAAGAAAAAGAACTATGCTACTCATATTCCTACTCTATCCTACACTAGCTGAAAAAAGAGCTAAGTGAAAACATATTGCCAATGTATTCATTCAAGCAACTCCAAACCTGCAACTACATATTCATCAAAAGTCAATAAAAAAAAATGGAGTAGTGAGAGATCAAAGATAGGAAGAATTGAATCAAGCAAATATCTACCCAACATGTTAAATTTGGTAGCGTTATTACTCATGGGAAATGTAGACACCTAGGATTCCTCCAACCAAGCTTCAATTCCATCAAAATATTTACAATGACCACCATAGGACTTTTGAAAGGAATTTGAAAATGAGTGACATAACTAATGAGACCCATAAATGAAATTTGCATACCATATACCTTGTGGGAGAGTCTCAATATGGGTGTTATAATATATTCCAAAGGTCAAAACAAGATAATGAGAACTTGGCATAACCATCGGTCGAAATTGAAGCGCCTCATTATTCAAACAATTCTCTCTGGAGCCACATTCTACATGTTGAGAGGAGAAATGATATATTCTAGTCTGAGGGAAACATTAAGCAAAATATAACTCCAAGGATTCTCCTATAACATCATCAAAATCATGGGAGAAGTTATGGAGTATTGAGATATAACCCAAGGATGAGTGATGTATCTGCCTCTGAGGATGGACATGTGATTCCAGAGTAGATTTAGGTGACAATGTTTCTTGGATCAATACAATGTTTCCCATGCCTTGCATGGTGATGGGATGTACATTTGATGAATTTATTCATGGATATCCTAAAACTCATTGTGTTATGCATACCTCATATTTTCTATTTTTAACATCTATGCATCAGGGTCATAAATTCCAGAATGTGCAGGATCATTGGATGATACACTGATTCTCACATTCAATTCTGGAACAACAAAACAATCATTGAAAACATGGTTATCATGATAAAATTGAGACTCAACATATTAAAGAAATTTGAATTGCTAAGGACTTTCAACATTGTGCATCCCAAATGGATCGTCATTAAGAATGAGTCTTTGATCAATCAAAGTTTGGAAATATTGTTGCTCAAGTTTATCATTCAATATATTATCATTGAAAGAGTAATATAAATACTGCACTACATTACAAACAAGAGAGTGCTCATATGGGTGATTATGATCAAATAGATTCGTATAAAGAGAATGAATATCTTCAAATTTTGAAAATAATGAGATTTCCTCAATGAGAAGTTTGTTATAGACCAAACTATAGGCACAA
Organism: Picea engelmannii; assembly: GCA_009831015.1. NCBI lineage: Eukaryota > Viridiplantae > Streptophyta > Pinopsida > Pinales > Pinaceae > Picea > Picea engelmannii. The sequence goes on from ML779788.1 coordinate 243,032, forward strand.
TTCTCTATAGGGGAGACCCTAGATTGTTCATACTCTAGGCCTAAGAGGTTTAAGATTTATAGTGAATATTCCTCCCGTTGGCCCTTAGTTATGGAAGTATGCGAAGATCAAGGAAGAAAAGGGAGAGTGCGAACTGCGCGGAAGAGACCACGACTGTTATTGGGTTGAAGTGAGCAAAAGATAAAAAAAGATGGAGTGAAGCCCGAGAAAGAAAGCTGTTGGATGAGGAGATTGGGGATGACAGATAAGAAAGGAAGAAGGATCGTGGACAACTTAGCAAGCGGAAAAAGCCACCGTTGGATGCTTTGGAGCACCGTGCGAGAAGAAAGGAAAGACAGACTGGCGAAGCCCTAAAAATATTGGTCAAGTTGACCTAGGGTTTTGGACACCTAGGTTTCAACCTAAGGCTGTCAGTGAGCTATTGTAATGTATAAATAGAAGTCTAAATGGCTTAGTTTGGGTTGGTATGATATTGCTATTGATCTAGTTGTATTGTTGATGTGAGTGAGTATTGTATTGAGAGAGAGAAGTGCTGAGAGCCTTCTAGTATTGTAATATCTTCAGCTGGGTGCGAAGATCAATCTGTAGCTGGGTGTGCAGGGAGGGGAGAGAAAGAGAGGAGAAGAGAAGATCTGCTAGCTAAAAGCGCATATAAGAACTGTATGCTTTACCTTAATATATTATAGCACAGTTCTGTGGACATAGCCCTAGAGAGAGGGTGAACCACGTATATTTTGTGTTGTGTGTGATTGATCTTCTGTCTCTGTCATTGGTATACTGTGATTGCATTACTAATTTAGATCTGATAAGTAGATGTGCAGAATAGATCTACGTTGATAAGTGATATATGAATGCTGTGTTGTTCTTGTGTTAGATCCACTTGATATTCCCTTTGGTTGTAGAGATCTCTCTCGGGTGAGACTGCATCTTCTTTGTAGGTGTTGTCGAAAGGGCTAGTAGTTAGGGCTTGTTGGTGCGCTCTTGGAGATGAAACCTTGGTCTGCCCCTGTGACAAAAAATGGTTCCGTTGCTGGGACCAGAATCTTTTTGAAGGAATGTCAAGGTGGTTTCCATTGAAGACATAGATTCAAAAGTGGATAGAGGATCAGGAGAAGGGCTTCGCTGGAGCCCATAATAAGAACCCTAATCTTAGTACTGAGGATTGGATAGAAAGATATATCTTCATCGATATATATGAGATATTCTTTAGAGGGATCCATCAAAAGCCATATGAGTGGCTAGCTAGATTAGCAGATACCCAGTTCGAGATTCGATCTAGACCTCCTGTGGTTTGGACGTCAGAGTTGATCAAGAATATCAAGAGAGTTGATAACACTGTATCACGAGCAGTAGATCACTGGTTTACTAGTACCATTGGAGGGTACATCACAGAGTTTTCTGTTGATAGAGTAGAATTGTATAACCAAGCCGAGAGATATTTTTTCAAGGGACCTCGAGGAAATTTTTTTCATTTTCTGAAGCTGAGAATCAAGATGTTATTGCATGAGAAGAACATCTTGAAGACACAATAGATTGGTTAGATCAAGAAAGGATAATATTCAAAAATTTAGACAACAACAACGACACAGAAGCTGGACATATGCATAGTGGGAGAGTATTCAGAGAAGTTCATCTTGTGAACCTGTTTAAGTAGAACTGCAGGGAGGAATATTTCTACAGTGGAGAAGAATCAAAACTGACAGACGAACAACATTCAGAACTCGCTAGGGAAGAGGAAGGAAAAGATAAAGAGCTTTGTCGAAGAGAACCTAAAACCTCAGAAGCTACATAGACCATTGAAGTAAGTACTATTATCCTTCCTGTTGATTCAATATTAAGCAACTAGAGTAATCCCAGTCACTAGAGCGTCCAGAGCATTGTCAATAGTAGTCCACCGCATATTCAGTCAGGAACCCTAGGAAGATCTATGTTAGATGAGATGAGACTCCCTATATTTAGGGGAGATGGATCTAAAGATCCTGATCAACACTGGTTTCTATGTGAAGCCGTATGGAACATTAAGAATGTCACAGATGAAGCTATCAAAAGAACCTAGTTCAGTACAAGTCTCAGAGATCACGCACTGAGTTGGTACATGAAACTTGTCCATGGACTTGCACATCCTAAGCCATTGAATCATATCAAGAACGCACTGATTGAAGAATTCAAGAAACCTAAGTTAGAGTCCCAATGTATCACAGAGATGAAAGAGATCAAGCAGAAGGTGGCAGAACTTGTTTAGGAGTTCGATCAGAGATTCAAGACCTTAACAGGCCGATTGACTTTTCAGATCCCAGACGAGCAAAACAAGGAATGGTTCATTGCTACCCTTCTAGCACACATAAGATTTCCCCTGATGCAACATAAGATTTCTTCGCAGGTTGAGGCGTTGGATATCACCATGAAGCTAGAATTAGTCCTTATGGGAGAATCCAACTCAGGTATGAGCCAGATCTTGAGTCAACTAACTAGTTTGTCTCTACATGTTGAAGATATGAAAAAACACAAGGGAAAAGATAAAAGATATGACATCTGGTGTGTCATATGCATATTAGAAGGCCATGATAAGGAACACTGCCTTCTCTTTAATGAATACCTGGCTTCTGGAGCTCCGAGCCCCTTGAAGCAAGTCACCTTACCCTGGTGCGAGGTATGCAAAAACAAACATTGTACTGGTGAGTGCTATTATATGCAAAAGTATGTTCAAACACCTAAAAATTTGTATTGTACATTCTGTAAGTCTATAGGACATGATGTTAGGGATTGTAGGGCTTATGATATCATGCATGAAAGGTCAAGAGACATATATAAGATTCAAGGTGAAGTACAACAAGAAGGAAACACTACACAGTATAAATCTCCTAGGAGAGGAAACTTCAATCCTCGTGGGGGATTCAGAGGAAGAGGACGAGGAGGAGGAATGGGTCGAGGCCAAGGAAAAATCATCTATTGTAATTGCACACAACCATGACACCTTGTAAGGGATTTTCATAACCATTGTACCACTTGCAGCTACCACAGCTCGTTTGACCATGTTATAGAAGATTATCATGTGCTGCTAGCTAATCTTCAAGAAAAACGAGGACCTCAACAGAACTCGCAAGTGCAATTGATGTATGCTGAACCTCGCGGAGAAGACCCTAGAGTCACTGTTATAACCAAAGGAGGCACTATTACAGAAGATGAAAGAATAACCCAAGGGAAGATTACAAAAGACTCAGGGATCAGGAAAGCTACAAAGAAGACACAAATGTTTGATGCAAGGAAAGAAAGATAGATGTTTGAGGAAGCCAGAAAAGAATTCAGAGGAAACCAAGGCTTTGCATCAAAGACAAGACCAGAAGTGAGAGAATATGGAATGCCTTTGGCATTTGATCAGTCTTCTTCACCAAAAGAAGGAAAAGAGGTAAGCAAGATCATGGAATTTTTATACACTTGTATTAAGTTGGTTCATGAAGAAAGAACTGTACAAGAATTACAAAATTTAATCAGACAATATGAGCTAGGAGAGATAGACCCCTTACTGAATAGAGAAGTACACCAAATTGGTAAGAAGAGAAGGACAAATAAGGAATTACATTTGAATGCTCAAATAAGAGAGTATGAGATAGACTATGTAGTCCTTGACTAAGGGTCGTAGGTCAATGTCATGATGAAGAAAACCTGGGCACTGATGGGAAAACCAAAGTTGATCTATTCCCCTATTAGGATTAGGATGGCTAACCATCAAACTATCAACCCATTTGGACGATTGGAGCATGTCTCTGTGGACATTGACGGAGTAAGAACATTTGCAGACTTTGAGGTAATTGAAATAGTTGATGAAAGTTTCCCTTACCCTGCACTATTAGGAATTGATTGGGCCTTCAATAACTCTAATGTTGTTGACTTAAAGAAAATACGTATGAATTTTGAAAGAGATGGCCTTAGGGTCATCACACCTTTAGATCTAGATGAAGGTCAGCGGTACACAGAATCCATCGAAGAAGAAGACCACGCATATGTACTAGAAAGCATATATAAACTAACAGCCAGACAACAAGACTACATTAATCCTACAACTGATGGGAATCTTAGCTGGAAAAGTGATAGCGCATGCTCATCAGACTTAGGAGAAGCACTGGAGAACTGGCAGAACTAGATGTATGAAGTATCTATAAGGAGATGTGCTAGATTAACTAGTGAAGTTCGCTGGATCGACACAACAGTAAGTAATTTACCCACATTTGATGGTCTGAATCCGTTAGAATCCTTCCTATCAGAATTTGAAGCAAGTGTACCAACACAACAAAGGTTGTTGGCAATGGATGAGGCCTTGAAATCCACACCAACAAGATGGTGGGGGACACATGAAATAATATTACAGATTGGGTACAATGTCGTACTTTTATTATAGCGTGATTCTTAGCACAAGTAGAAGGATGTGAAGTTCGCTACATAGGTTGAAGTTTCCCAAAGGACCATGTGTGAAGCTGTGAGGAAGCCTGGAGAAAAATTCCTCAATAAAAATGGGTACACAGATTCATCAATATGCTAGACACGACATCTATCAACTGGTACCTTCAAGCAGAACTATGCCTCATCACTATAGTTTGGAAAGGTATGACTCATAATTTTGTAAACACCTTATTTGAAAGTTAATATCCTTCAGTAGATCAAGCACCACAGGTTGTGAGATAGAAAGTATTCTAGGAGGTATCTAGCCTTTCCGTAGAACAAGAAGAGGATGAATGGACTGCGCCTCTCCAGAAACTGCAAGGCTGTTACAATATTAATGCCCATGAAGATGATGATCCGAGGAAGGTGAACATCATAGAAAAAAAGGGCCAAAGAGATGTGGAAGGACCAGGAGTTGATTTTCCATTCATTGGACAACCAATCAAAATCAAGAAAGTCAATATTGGAACAAAACAAACACCAAAGTTTGCAAATGTTGGAGATTATTGGGATGATGCTACCATTGATAAAATTACAGAGTTACTGCATGAATATCAAGACTTGTTTCCAACCAATTTCACTGATATGAAGGGCATTAAAGGGCCTATGGGAGAGATGAGGATCCCTTTGAAGCCAGATGCTAGACTAGTCAAACATAGACCTTATAGATTAAACCCTAAATATAAGGAGAAAGTGAAGATTGAGCTTGATAGAATGCTGGAAGCAGGAATTATAGAACCTGTCGAAAATTCAGAGTGGATAATCCCTATGGTGGTGCAAGACAAGAAAACAAGAGAAATCAGGATATGTGTAGATATCACGAAGCTGAACGATGCTTGTTTGCATGACTCCTTCCCTACACCATTCACTAACGAAGTGTTAGATAATGTGGGAGGCCAGGAAGTATATTCTTTTACAGATGGATTTTCAGGATACCATTAGATCCAAATTGCCAAGGAATACCTCCATAAGACCACATTTGCAATAGAATGGGGATCCTACCAATATATAGTGATCCCATTCGGATTGAAGAATGCCCCAACCATCTTTTCTAGGGTGGTGGTCGAAGCATTCAAGGAATTTCTGCATAAATTTTTAGAAGCATACTTTGATGATTTGACTGTTTTTAGCTTATTGAAAAATCACATTGAATGTCTAAGGCTAATGTTGGATAAATGCAGGCAGTGTCAAATTACTTTGAACCTGAAGAAATGTATTTTATTTTCACCATTTGGAGTTCTTTTAGGTCATATTGTATGCAAGCAAGGATTCCTGGTAGATCCATCCAAGATTGCCATTATAGTTGATCTACCCCCTCCTACGTCAGTCAAACAACTACGCACTGCATTGGGACACACATGCTACTAAAAAAAGTTCATTAAGGGCTATGATCAGATTACAATGCCCATGGAGAAGATGTTGAAGAAGGATTGTCAGTTTAGTTGGATAGAAGAATGCCAACCGAGCTTCGACACACTAAAATAGAAAATGGTTACTACGCCCATTCTGGTTTTCCAAGATTGGACCATGGAGTTTCATGTGCATGCCAATGCATCATCCATCGCATTGGAAGCTATGCTAGCACAACCAGGAACAAGAGACATTGACCACCCGTTAGCCTTTGCTAGCAGAAAGCTATCTACAATTTATATTAATTATACCACTACTGAAAGAGAGGGATTAGCCATGGTGTATGCACTGTAGAAGTTTTGCCACTATTTGTTGGGAGGACACTTTAAAATGTTTACTGATCACTCCACACTGAAGTAAGTAGTCAACAAGCCAGTGTTGAAGGGGAAGGATATGCATATGGCTTCTGCTATTTCAAGAATATGATTTTGAGATCATAGTAAAGCCAGGGAGAATGAACAAAGGTCCTGACCACTTATCAAGGTTGGAACATGGAGAAGAGCCAACTAGTTTAGAAGATGCACTACTGGATGCACAACTACTAGCCATTAGAAATATCGATGACCACTTTGTAGAGATAGTCCAATTCCTATCAAAAGGAGTGGCACCTAGTGATTATACAATTCCTCAAAAGAAACAACTAGTGGTGCACATTGTAGATTTCTCACTTATCGCTGAACATCTATACAAGATGGGACCTCATGAGATATTGAGAAGGTGTGTTATGGAGGCAGAATGACTGCTCATCCTTGCAAAATCTCATGAAGGCATCACAAGAGGACATTATGCGAGGAAAGCAACTGCGCAAAAGGTTCTTAGAGCTGGACTTTGGTGGCCTACCTTACACAAAGATGCTAAAGACTATTCCATTGCCTGCAATGTATGCCAAAGGGTTGGGAAACCATCCAGAAGAGATGAAATTCCATTAGCACCGTAGATGACCCTACAAGCATTTGAGAAACGGTCCATTGACCTTGTTGGACGTATAAATCCACTAGGAAAGCGTACATGAGTAAGGTACATAATTACAACAAAAAAATACTTGACTAGATGGACCAAAGCAAGAGCAGTCAAGGACCATAGTGCAACTACAACTGCGTGCTTCATATTTGATGACATCATAACCAGGATTGGATACCCAAAGATCCTTATGAGTGATCAAGGAACACATTTCATCAATAAGATAGTTGAAGCCTCGACTGAAGAATTTGTAGTCCACCATCAGAAGAGCACACCATACCATCCTCAAGCAAATGGGACAGTTGAAGCATTCAAAAGATCTTGGAAACAACACTAACCAAGATTTGCTGTGTGAACATAAATGATTGGGATTTAAGAGTACCAAAAGTGTTATGGGCCTATAGAACCACTTGCAAGAAGTTAATAATGCAGACCCCCTTCAAGTTGGTATATGGTCTTGAAGTTGTTGTTCCAATGGAATATTTGGTACCAAGCCTGAGAATTGATGCCTTTACAGATATTGATGACCCCGACGCTGTTCAAGAGAGGCTTGCATAGTTGGTTGAATTGGAAGAAGATAGATTCATTGCAAGATTCCATCAGTAGGTTCAGAAGGAAAGATAGAAGGCCTATCATGATAGGCACATCAAGAAGAAGGCATTAAAACAAGGCGATCTAGTACTGGTATATGACAACAAGTTCATAAAACATTCTGGGAAGTTCAGAACACATTGGCTAGGGCCATATAAGATCACTTATGTTACAGAGGGAGGAGTTGCGCAATTGAAGACTCTGAATGGAGAATGGAAGGAAGGTTTACTGAATGGGAGCTAGCTGAAGTTGTACTATTACAATTGGCTGCCTCATAACTCTTAGTGAAAGCACGAAGAAAAGGGTCTAGGTACTAGGTGCAGTTGAAACTGGGTATCATAGACAGAAAAGACAGTCTACACAAGGGATGGAGAGGAGGAAAAGAGTAAAACATAGAGGCTGCACTGCGCAGTCTGGAGTCAAAGTAAAACAAGAAGCTCAGATCTGAAGTGCCTTGGGATGAGTCATAGGTGAGTGTTGGGGGCTTGTTGGCCCTTGGTTATGGAAGTATGCGAAGATCAAGGAAGAAAAGGGAGAATGTGAATTGCGTGGAAGACACAGTGACTGTTATTGGGTCGAAGTGAACAAAAGAGTAGAAAAGATGGAGCGAAGCTCGAGAAAGAAATCCGTTGGATGAGGAGATCGGGGATAATAGATAAGCAAGGAAGAAGGATTGTGGACAACTCAACAAGCAGAAAAAGCCACCATTGGATGCTTTGGAGCACCGCGTGAGAAGAAAGGAAAGACAGGCTGGCGAAGCCCTAAAAATATGGGTTAAGTTGACCTAGGGTTTTAGACACCTAGGGTTTTGGACACCTAGGTTTCGACCTAAGGCTTTCAGTGAGCTATTGTAATGTATAAATAGAGGTCTAAAGGGCCTAGTTTGGGTTGGTACTTTGGGTTGGTATGATATTTCTATTGATCTAGTTGTATTGTTGATGTGAGTGAGTATTGTATTGAGAGAGAGAAGTGTTGAGAGTGAGAGCATTCTTGTATTGTAAGATCTTCAGCTGGGTGTGAAGATCAACCCTGCAGCTGGGTGCGCAGGAAGGGGAGAGAAAGAGAGGAGAAGAGAAGATCTGCTAGATAAGAGCGTAGATAATAACTGTATGCTTTACCTTAATATATTATAGCACAGTTTTATGGATGTAGCCCTAGAGAGAGGGTGAACCACGTATATTTTCTGTTGTGTGTGATTGATATTCTGTCTCTGTCATTGGTATACTGTGATTGCATTACTACTTTAGATCTGATAAGTAGATGTGTAGAATAGATCTAAGTTGATAAGTGATATATGAATGCTGTACTATTCTTGTGTTAGATCCACTTGATATTCCCTTTGGTTGTAGACATCTCTGTCCTGCAACCCCCTCATAACTGCTTTGGGTGAGACTGCGTCTACTTCGCAGGTGTTGCCGAAAGGGCCAATAGTTAGGGCTTGTTGGTGCACTCTTGGAGCTGAACCTTGGGTCTGCTCCTGTGCCAACACCTCCATAGTTGTGACAAAGTGATTATTATAGATCATGTAACCCCCATCATTCATCACTAGATCATGATTTTCTGTGAAGGATATGGTAGTTACTTTTCTGAGTGTTAAATTATCATTCAAATCTATAGTAGCATGATGAATTGATTTTTATTCAATATAGATTCAACATTGTCTATTTTTTGGCACAGGGGCAGACCTAGGGTTCAATGCTTCAACAATGCACCAACAAAACCCTAACTGCCGGCCCTTTCGGCAACACCTGCGAAGCAGATGAAGTCTCACCCAAGGTAGAGGCAGGGGGGGTTGTAGGAATCAAGTGTTTAAAACCTATCTGGGACACAGATCTGTGATTACAACACCTTAATAGAGCACTTAGCCAACAATATGCATTAAGTTTTGATTCTTATTCACATCACAGATTAATCCTAAGTGTAGATCATTGCAGTAGTAATCAATATTAAGCACATCTAATCATTTAGCACATAACATCAGAGAAGATCTATCATTTATTAATATATCAAGCACTAAGCATCAATGGATCTACCTATGACACATCAAGAACAATGCACTAAGAAAATATAACATAAACATCATGAATGCATTGCACAAACAACATTAACACAAGATATACGTGGTTCACCCCAGTGTGGGGCTACATCCACCAACTCTTCTTCTTCTTTATTATTCCCTTCCAATCTTCTTACATGCACCAAGCCACAAAGCCAACTCTGTAAAAGACAGGAGATCTGCGCGCACCTCACTAGATCCTCCTTTCCCGAATTGGATCAAAGCACAAAGCCTTACAAAAATGCTTACACTTAGCTCTACAAGCCTTAACTCATTCATGCACAAAGCCAACTAGCCATGCACTAAGCTGAACAATGACTAGTAATCTACCACTTGCACTAAGCCGATTCTAGTAACTGTAACTACTTCTTACATTTTTTAGCTACCTATTTATACATTACAAAAAGGGGCCTAGACATGGGTAAACCCATGGGAAGACATCCCATACCCGTTACATAAACCCTAAAATCCCAAAAAGCCCGCAAAATGGGCGAGATCCCATGATCTCCGCTTCGCCTGGGCGCTCCGTCTTTGACCAGCCTGTCGAAGTCCCAAAAATGGTCAAACATAACCAACATTTCATCCAAACCTGGTCAAGGGCCAACAAGCCCCCAACACTCACCTGTGACTCATCCTGAGTCACTCTGATCTGGGAAACACTACTTCGAAGGCCTCAAGCTGCCTCGACTTACTGCTTCACCAGAGCCTCTTGCTTGACGAACTCTTGAATTACTTTCTCAGTGACAAGCCCTTCCAGGCGTTGTTCCACTGTCATGACCACCTGTTCCAACTTTGATCCTTGTCCCTCGATCTATTCTAAAAGTGTGTAGGCTTCGTCCTGCACCGACTGTAGTCTTTGTGCCTCCTCCATAGCTCTGCTCTGGATGGAAGTGAACTACTACTGCACTATGCACTATTCCTATGACCTTTTCATTTTCTCAACTGCAATAAGAAACTTCAGGTTTGCTTGCACGGTGGAAGCCTGCTGCTTCACCTCCCAAAGCTATGCCTCCAATCTCCTCAGCTCTAGATCTTCTGCAAAGTGCTCATAAGTCTTTGCACTTCGGTCACTTAGTTTCTTACATTCTATGGCCAACGGCCTGATTCTTTGTACTACACTCCTAACAATTTCGTCCCTCTGATCTCTTACTTCTTGTGGAGTGCTAGGCACTGGTTGAATTTCTAACTCCGCTACTCTGGATTGAAGTTGCTGAATGGCCTCAACAAGCTTCCCCACTTGGCTCTCATTTGTCTTTTCTTCCATCTGTGCTAAGCCCGACATAGAGCGAAGTGCTCTAGTCACTGCCTCTCTGACCATAGTCTGCTCTTCAAGCAGCTGGTCATTCTCTTTATGGATTCTCTCTTTGTCCTCTTTGAACTTCACCCAAAGGTCATCTTTCTCTTGCTGTGCAACTCAAAGTTTCTCTAAGGCCTCCTCCTTTTCTTTCCTCAAGGCCTCTGTGGCCTGCTCCTTTTCTTCCTGGACTTGACGAATTTGAATCTCTGTTGCATCTACTAATCTACATAGTTGGGTGGGCTCATCCCCCATTTCTACACTTTTTTCTAAGGATGGCGCAATAGACACTGTGCGGCTCGACTGGATGGCTTGCTGGATGTCTTTCAGTTCCTTCTCAATCCTGTCGTACATTGTTTATTGCTTGGCTTCATGTCTCTACAGGATATCCTCTTAGGCATCTTCGATAGCTGTGATGATGAGCTGGATATCATCCACTGTGAGGACATTTTGTGACTGAGGCTCAGTGGCTTCAGATTTCTTCTGTGTTGAGGGTTTCTGCGGAGAACCCTTCCTTTTCTTAGACATTTTGGCCTCTGTAAGGGGATCCTTCAATGGTGTTACTTCGCCCTTATTTTGCTTGTCTTCTTCCCCTTCCTCCTCTTGGTTTACTTGGGTGGCAGAGCTCGAGCCCGACTCAAGACCTTTGGATAGGATCTCACTCCTCTGAAAATATCGTCTTAAGGAGAATCCTCGTGTTCATACCTTTTTAAATTGCAACTGGACATGTGATTACCCACGACCTTCTGTGGGTCATGCTTCTTGAATTCAATGCTAACCAGCTTTATTTCCTCCAAGGCCACGACCTCTAATTTAGAGTGATCGAAATCTAGTAGGGAAAATGGACCAATATGCAAGAGAAAAGAGGGCCATATATTTTTCTGTACCGCTTTGAGCTCCTTGCTAATCCCACCAAGCATAGTTTGTCGTGCAACTTCTCAGCCCACTAGTCGATCTGGTGAAAATTGCGGCAGAGCATATGGAGGAACTGAACAACCAAAAACCCTGATATAGGAGAAGTATTCCTCGATATACCGGTCTGCTATTCTTCCTAGGTTAGCCACAATTTTGTCTGAAATTCTGGGAGGGTGGTAGCCATATATGGTGGTGTGCATCGACACCACTACCCATTTGCAGATCTCACAAAGGAAGTCATTTTTCTTTTCTTCCAAAAGATTCGAATGATAGACATGTATAGGTTTGGCGCTATTTGGAGTCCAACTCCAGTCCATCAGTGGAAAAGGCGTCATGAAACAGACGATGTCCATAATATAAGGCGACATGAAAAATTGGGCCAATTTCCCTTTTTCTCTCATTCATTGATATCTTGCAATCTCTTGAACCAAGCTATTCGACAATATCTTTGCCTAGCCGAAAGAGTACCCTTCTGCTACTGAGTGTATAATAGGTACCCATGGTAGAAAGAAATGGGCCGTGTTTCCTTCCCGTAGAGCCTACACATCACCATTGCTATGTACATTATCTATGGTGTAGTGAGGCAACTGGGTATATACCATAGGAATCAGATCTGAATTTCTTAGGGCGACAATACCGGTCTTTAATTAAATCAAAAAGATTTTTCCAGGATTGGTCGCATTCCTCCTTGTTAAACTCTACTAGGAAATTTGTGTTGTAAACGAAATTGGATACCAAAGACAATTTGTACATCACCTGCAGATGATCTGGCCTCAAATACCCAATTGCGACCTTCTGTGTATTGAAAATAGTTCTCGTTGAGATATCTACGTGGTCCAGTGCCCAACTGACCATATCGTTGTAGGGAAAGAGCCTAGGCCTTGTTGCTACCTTATGTAGCTCTGATTGAGCAACAATTTTGTATTTGGTAGACAGGTCCTCCTTCTCATTATCGCTTGAATCATTCGGACAATTTACCAGTTCATATTGTAGGATGTTGAATACCTGCTTCCATGATTTGATGGTGTCTATGCTTCTGGGTGAGGTATCAAAAAAAGCATATATATTTTGGCTTGAACCTTCACCGGTTTCTTTAGTCGCTTTTTGCGAGGCATGGTATCGGGTCTTAGAGTTCTGTTATCTGTTACAAATAATGAGAATGAAGAAGACCGATTATTTCACTAAGCCAGCTCTGTGAAAACAAGAATGTAATTCAAAAATGAAAAAATCTTCTTTGCCTTAAGCGTATCAATCTACATATACCTTCACTGACAATGCATTTAATTCCTTTAGTGAAAAGATTTGGGCGATAAAGAAGGATCTTATTTGAAATTATTTCCCTAAATCAACTATTAATGGTTGATATTTCATGATTCGGGAAAAGCATAGCTGAAATTTGAATTTAGTCGCATTTCAAATCAATGTAAACTTAATAGGAGATAAGATTTCTTAAAGTGTTAATAAATCAATTTTATCCTGTTGATTAATCATGTTCAACCTTAATCCATTTTGGGTTTTCGGACCTTGGGTTATCCCGTGTTGATTTAAGCTATGATCTCTGAAACACAAGTCACGACTGATTAATTAACATTAATTATGCTTAACTTTTTGAATAATCGCGATTAACTTCAAAAGTTTTGTGATTTCGCATATCAAGAATTTTTGTGGTTTCTCGAGGCAGGATCCCCGAAACGCGAAATCGCGATATAATTAATTAACCTTAATTTATTTTAATCCTTTAATTAACATAGTTTTAAAGCTTAAGACAATTTCACGATTTCATATATTGGGACTTTGGAGTCCTTACATGTTGGACTATTAATATCGCGAAACCCTAAAACCTGACGTTTCGAAAGTAGCCTTTAGTGTTTTGACCTTTTAACGAGTGGGTGGCTCCATAACTTTGAGGATTTCAGATTGTGGGATTCGACGGAAGACTTCATCAATGGTGATATCCAAGTGCGCATTTGTCCTTATTTAAATAGGAATGAAACTTATCTAAGTCTAAGGTTTTAAAAAAATATTTATGTTCCAACATAGGCTCCATCTAGGGATCACGTCTCCCTGCGAGTCGCGAAGAACAGTAGACCAAGTGCCTTTATTGGGTAAATGGAGTCATTATTTCATTTTGTAGAACTTTTTCAGAAAAGGATCGCGCTGAGAAAAAGGGTTTCAGCCGTAACTTAGAAAACCTTTAAAACACATCAAATTATGACTTTTAGTTAGGCTATTTGAGATTTCTCTTTCCTGAAACTATATTTAGATTTGCTTAAGCTAATCAAAACAACCTTAACTTATCTATCAGACTCTGTTCGATCTTATTCATGTCAAGGCAAAGTGATTTTAAATATTCGATTAAGGAGTCCTTAGTTGGCTTAGAATGTATATCTTGTCGAGAGGAAGCCTAACTACCAGAGTACATTATAATACATGTATAACAGCCTTGCAAATATCATAGACATTGCTTCACTGCCAACGAGCCTGTTCAGTACCCCAGTGAAGTTATCTAATTTCCAAATTGAATTTCCTTTCACCACTTCATTTTGTAATCTTGCATTTAAAAGCTTGAGATGAGGGTAGTCATTTAATGAATTTCCTTTCATCATCTCTTTTTTGGACTATATGGGGGCAATCATTTAGATGAATTTCCTTTCACCATCTGTCTTATATATATATATATGTGTGTGTGTGTGTGTGTGTGTGTGTGTGTATTTTAAAGCATGAAGTGGGGGAAATCAACTTGTATGTTATATACCAGGGATGACATATGCTTATAATTTGGCAACAGGGGTATGTTAACTCACTTTGATTACTTTGGGTTAATTTCCTTCCGCCTTCAAGATACCTTCGCCTACAAGGAAATTTTACACGGGAGATTTTTACTTTTCAGGGGATTGCCTTGAGTGAAATCAATCAGTTTGAATCTGTTAGAAAAGCTAAAGTAGTTAGAATTAACCTAGACATACTTTCTTCCAGTTAAATTGAGAGGTGTGTATAAATATTTTCCTAACATTACTTTGAGACATGTTTCTCAATTTTCAGAGTTAAGGCAAAATCTTCTTTCTGTGGGGACCAAGGGAGAAGATGAGAACCAAAGGGAACAAAAAATTTAAGATGGGCAGATTGGAAAAGTAAGAGTTCAATAGCTCTATTGTGAATAGGTTCAATCTTGCGCAAGCTTTTCAATGATTCTCATACTTCTTTACGCTCTTTTATTTATATTTCATTTTTTGTTTAATTTTCATTTAATTTATTAAACATCAGAGGAAATTTTTAAGATTAGTCTATAATTCTCATATTCCTCTTATCATTGGCTAGGTGACAATATTCTTATGAATGAGACTTCTTTTTAGATTTAGCTAAATACCCTTAGAAATTTCAACTTGGTTTAGTAGGTTTTAGAAGCTCATACCTGAAAATTTCTTCACATTCTCAATTAAGCCGACTATTTATTTATCACCTGTTTTGGGAGCGTATCGCTATTCTGAAATATTTTTCTGATATTTCGACTGTTGGCCAGTATCCCGCGATAAAAATAAACATGAGAGTTGTCAGATACTTCTCAAAAGAAATAGTAACTATTACCTATTTTTTTTTTTTTTTTAATTTTTAAAACAACAAACATGTTTGTATTTATAATGAACGTAGAAAATTACCAAAGAAATGGAAAATCATGAATCAAAGTAAATAAATCAAACTGGTATATACAGTGAGAGTTTTGAAATTGTTTATTGCATTAAATGCTTCAGGTAACACCTGTTTATAGGGGCATTAAGGATTTTCCCATCCAGATTTTCCAACATAAATGAATTTTTCCCTTCAGAAGCTATGATCTTGAAGGGTCCACACCAAATATGGTTGAATTTTCCATGTTTTCCTGAGTCTTCCTTCCTAGCATCCCACTTTAAAACTAGGTCATTGGGCAGGAATTCCCTATCTTTCGATTTTTGGTCGAACAAGGCTTTCATGTGATCCGTATTATTTTCGACACAAAATGCGAGCGGAGATATAATAAAGAAATGCACAGAGATATCGCAGAAATTCAATAATATAACATAAATATATCAAATATGCAACCATAAACACAAATATACAGTAATACACGATTTCTATTAATGAAATAAATGTACAGAGACTGTAAAATACAGAGTGGAAGACTCAATAGAATGGTGACAACTTATCTTTGAGAAGAGATGTGACAGCTACTCACATTCGCAAGAAGATGATTACAATGAGGCTCTGAAGGCCTTTTTATAATAAACCGGAATGCCCAAAACCCTAGACATCCAACAACCTAACCCTAGGAGATGAAGCGCCAAAAGTCATGTGGGCCCCGTTTAGGTAAGTTGGTGCGTCAACTTCCCGGGGTCGTAACTTTTGCATACAATCTCCGTTAGGCGTGTGATAGATCGTTGGAAAGGTATCGTCGAGGAGATTCATTTTGGGGGCTCAATGATGGCTTCAAATTTCATTGAGAAGCTCGATCTCTAAAAACCTTCATTTAGGCCCTCAAAATGGCCCCGAAAGTTAAAACCTGCTAAAAATAGTAAATTGCAAAAATTGCCAGAAAGCTGTTTTGAGCCAGTTGGAAAAGGTGGGTGGCCACTGATATCCACCTAGATCAATCATACCTCATTAGGAAGCAATGGTATCCATTGCGTTGAGTTCCCCGGGGAGAAGGAAAAGCGTTTGTTGAATCTGCATCTTGGTGAGCTGCTTGTCTTGCTGGAGACGTCGCGCTGCTCAGTTTGTGGTATTCTATCACGAATCTGTTGCGGTTGAGGCTGTTCAACAAGTCGAGATACATGAGAGGACAGTGTACAAAAGGAATCTTTTCACTTTGCTGCAACCTTGTCGACCTGCTTCTGTTGGATAGAAGGTTCTTGGGGCAAGGCTGTAGTGGTTGCAGTGTCCTTTTCTTCTCCTTTTGAACAGATTGTGAAGAAGCTGAATTTTGCAGTATGAGATACTACCTTGTGACACTTTTTAGGTGGAACAGTAGTCGGAACTACCTCTGGTATTCTGTAGAGATGACCCCCCAAAGTAACAATGACACTACGGGGTCGAGACTCATAAACAACATGGTGTCTCCACATATATGGTTGGCCCAAGAGAACATCATAGACATCCAGTGGGGAAACATCACATAATACCTCATCCTTGAAGGGTTGGATGCTGTATGATAATTGACACTGTTGGCTGACACGAAGATCTTGTCCTTGGTGAAGCCACCCAATGTTGTATGGCTGTGGGTGTGGTGTTGTCCACAATCCCAACTGTTTGACGACCTCTGCTGAGATGAGGTTCTTCTGGCTTCCACTATCAACAATAAAATGCAGTGGGGTCCCCTTCACCCACATCTGTGAATGAAAAAGGCGCTCCCCCTCTTCAGGATTTGTTGGTTCTTCTGGTTGAATTGTTGCGGTTGTGACAATAACAATGGGGTTTGCGTCAAAGATCTTTCCTTTACCAATATTTTCAGAATCGGATTCTGAATCAGGGTTCGGCTCCTTGTCTTTGATCTCGACCACCAATGACTGTTTTGAGCGACATTCGTCGGTGTTGTGCCTGGGGCTTTTGTGGAAATCGCACCATTTTCCGGTGTCCTTCTTTGTCTTCCCATGACCCTTCTTTTCCTGTGTCTTGGACAGGTTTTCGGGAGACTGTTTGTTAGAGCCATCTTTGTCATACTTCGGTTGTTGCGGATTTGCAGACCCAAACTCCCATTTGTTCTGGTGCTTAAATTTCTGCTCGATTTTAACATCATATCGATAAGCAACACCGAGTGATGAGATGTCCAGAAAATCAATTTCAGTCTGGATGTATCTGTGTAGAGCCCCATGGTATTTCAGAACCAAATGTGGCTCAGAGTCTTTGATACCTAGCTTGGTACGCAAGGTATGGAAGGTATTGGTGAAATCCAAAACTGCTTGGCCCCTCTCTTACCGCAGTGTGGTCCATCTCATGTACTGGTCCTCATAGTTTCCAATAGGGTAATACTGTTCTTTTACAACATCCACAAAAAAATTACAAGTGGGATCAACCCCATATATTCCAGACTCCTCTGTGGAACTCTGCTCCCAGTAAGTTTCCCACCAATGTTTGACATGAGGGAGAGCCGTGCGAAGGTGATCTTTTCCTTGTCAGAAAAATTATGAACAAAGAAATAACCTTCTAGCAGATTTAACCATTTATCTAGGGCATCTGCATCTATTTGACCTTCAAATACGGGAATATCAAAATTAACCTGTACCTTGAAAGGTGAGGTGCCTCCAAAGTGGCCTCTTGATGAAGATGTGCCTGATGCTATCAACAGGCGTTGAAGGATGTGGGAAAAATTCTCCATCATTTCGTCCCTCTGTCGCGTGAGAGCTTGCTCAAGCAACAGATTGATAGGATCGTCTGCTCTATCATTTTTCTTTTCTTCCGCCATTGAGGGTTTCTTGGGTGTGAGAGAGAAATTGTCTTCAAGAGATACAAGCTTGAGACTCAACTTGCTATACTCGGACCTCGTCGGGGACATGCACTAAAAAAATGATCAAGAGTAGCCTGCTCTGATACCACTGATCCGGATTATTTTCGGCACGAAATGCGAGCGGAGATATAATAAAGAAATGCATAGAGATATCACATATATTCAATAATATAATAGAAATATATCAGAGATGCAACCATAAACATAGATATACAGTAATACATGATTTCTATTAATGAAATAAATGTACAGAGACTGTAAAATATAGAGTGGAAGACTCGATAGAATGGTGGCAACTTATCTCTTAGAAGAGATGTGACGGCTACTCGCATTCGCAAGAAGATGATTACAATGAGGCTCTGAAGTCCTTTTTACAATAAAATGGAATGCCAAAAACCATAGACATCCAACAACCTAACCCTAGGAAATGAAGCGCCAAAATTCATGTGGGCCCCATTTGGGTAAGTTGGTGCATCAACTTCCCAGGGTCGTAACTTTTGCATATGATTTCTGCTTTAGGCGTGTGATAGATCGTTGGAAAGGTATCATCGAGGAGATTAATTTTGGGGGCTCAATGATGCCTTTGGATATCATTGAGAACCTCGATCTTGAAAAACCTTCATTTAGGCCCTCAAAATGGCCCCAAAAGTTAAAACCTGCTAAAAATAGTAAATTTCCAAAATTGCCAGAAAGCTGTTTTGAGCCAATTGGAAAAGGCGGGTGGCCACCGATATCCAACTGGATCAATCCTCCCTCCTTAGGAAGAAATGGTCTCCATTTTGTTTAGTTCCCAGGGGAGAAGGAAAAGCGTTTGTTGAATCTGCATCTTGGTGAGCTACTTGTCTTGCTGGAGACGTCGCGCTGCTCAGTTTGTGGAATTCTATCATGAACCTGTTGAGGTTGAGGTTGTTCAACAAGTCGAGATACATGAGAGGACAGTGTGCAGAAGGAATCTTTACACTTTTCTACAACCTTGTCGACCTGCTTTTGTTGGATAGAATGTGCTTGGGGCAAGGTTGTAGTGGTTGCAGTGTCCTTTTGTTCTCCTTTTGAACAAATTATGAAGAAGATGAATTTTGCAGTATGAGATACTACCTTGCGACACTTTTTAGGTGGAACAGTAGTTGGAACTACCTCTGGTATTATGTAGAGATGACCCCCCAATGTAACAATGACACTATGGGGTCGAGACTCATAAATAGCATGGCGTCTCCACATATATGGTTGGCCCAAGAGAACATCACAGACATCCAGTGGGGCAACATCACATAATACCTCATCCTTGAAGGGTTGGATGCCATATGATAATCGACACTGTTGGCTGACACGAAGATCTCGTCCTTGGTGAAGATTTTGGGGGCTCAATTATGCCTTCGACTATCATTGAGAACCTCGATCTCAAAAAACCTTCATTTAGGCCCTCAAAATGGCCCGGAAGTTAAAACCTGCTAAAAATAGTAAATTGCCAAAATTGCCAGAAAGCTGTTTTGAGTCAGTTGGAAAAGGTGGGTGGCCACCGATATCCACTTGGATCATCATGTTATCTTGATATTTCTGGAGTTCTCATCTACTTCAACCCTATTTTGCTGGACTTCAATCAATTGATTTGTTCTCTTGGTGACGTGATTTGGTTCTTCCTTGACATCTTGCCAGAGTTTCATTATGGGCAGAGCAAGATTTATGGGGAGGAAAACATCGGTACCATATACCATTTGAAAAGGAGACATTTCGATTGATCTTTTAGTGCCTATCCGATTAGCCCACAAAGCATATTTCAAATGTACATGCCAGGCTTTCTTATTTTCAGTCAACACTTTTTTAATTATGTGATTAGACTCTTGTTTGAGGATTCAACTAACCCATTTCCCTGAGGATAATAGGCTGTGGAATTCCCTAGTACAATGTTGTACTTCTGACAAAAACTTACCAAAGCCATGGACTTGAAATCTTGGGCATTATCAGTAACTATCTTCCAAGGACAACCAAAGCTCGACAAAATGTTTTCTTCCAAGAAATCGATCACCACTATATCTGTTGCGTTCTGTGTCAGAATAACCTCTACCCATTTGGTGAAATAGTCAGTAGCGGTCAAAATACACTTATGTTGTGCACTTGAATGTGGATGTATTTCATTGATGAAATCTAAACCCCATTGCTGAAACAGAGCTTCTGTTTTGATTGGGACCAAAGGTAGTGCAGGAATATTTTGCTTGCCTGAAAATAGTTGACAAGGGTTACATGCTCTGACTTTGGAATTCACATCGGTGAATAGTTTCGTCCAATAATATCTAGCTCTCAGGATTTTATATGTCGTCACTCTCCATGCATGATGCCCTCCAGATAGTCCTTCATGGAATTCGTTTATTACCTTTTTTGTTTTAGATTCTACTAGATAGCTTAGTAAGAAACCCAGAGGATCCTTCCCATATAGTTGACTGTCCATGATATAATATTTTACTGCGTGCAACTTCAATGTTCTAGATTTGGAAGGAGTCATACCGCTTCGGCACTGCAGAGTGAGAAGGTAGGAAACTATGTCTTTATACCAAGCTGAAGAAGAGAATTTCTCTTGTATTTGAGTCGTAGGTATCTGGTCGTCAAACTCTTCGATATCTAGAAGCTCTTCATAGGATTGTAAATGATTTATGCCAAGTCCCCAGAAATTTGATTCGGTTAGTAATTTAGCCAAACCTTGACGTTTGACTAGTTTGGTCAGCTTTACTTCTAGGTCAAATTCTTGAATCTTGGCGAACGATCTGCTTCTTTTCCCGTCACTATTTGGCTGAACCAATATGTCCTTGACAACGCTGGTTGGTACATAGGCGATTACCTTAGAGTGTAGCACATAAATTCTGAAAGCTTTGAGAGCTTTCACCATTGCATATGCTTGCTTTTCTAATATATTGTATCTTAGTTCAACATCTCTGAGACTTTTACTAAAGAACGCTATTGGCTGCTCAAAACCTTCATTGTTCTTGATACATTCACCTATAACGTTCTTGATACGTTCGAATGATTCCTTGGCTTCAGTTGTCCATTTAACTTTGCTGTCCTTCTTGAGCATATCTGTAATCAATTTTACAATTTCAACGAAGTTTGGGATAAATCTTCTTAAAAAATTAATTTTTCCTAAAAATGATTGAATCTCTTTTCTATTCCTAGGAATATTTATTGTATCTATAGCTTCAACCCTTTTTGGGTCGATTTTAATTCCATCTCTAGATACTATGTGGCCTAAGAGCTTACCTTCCTGCATAGCAAAATGAAATTTCTTGGGGTTTAGAGACAAACTGAATTTTCGACATTTCTCAAATGTTTGCTTGAGGTGCACTAGGCGTTCTGCATCAGATTTAGAAAATACCATTAGATCATGAAGATAAATCACTACGAACTTATCTCTCTCGCTGACAAAGGCGATGTCCATGGCTTGTTGGAATGTAGCTCTTGCGTTCATCAGTCCGAATGGCATTTTGTCATACATGAAGGTACCCCATGGGGTGGTGAGCGTGGTTTTTTACTTATCATCCTCATGGATTTCAATTTGATTATAGCCTGAGAAGTCGTCGATCATGGACATTCTGTTTTCCCCAACCACTTTTTCCAACATGTGGTCCATTTTGGGTAATGGATAATTATCTTTGAGGGACGATTTGTTTAAATTTATGAAATCTACACACAGTCTGATTTCACCGTTTTTATTTCTTACTGGGACCAAGTTGGCTACCCACTTGGAGTATCTGAGTGGAACAATGATTTTAGCATCCATGATCTTCTTTACCTCCTTTTATATCACACGAAGTAGTATGGTATTTATCTGTCTGAGCTTCTGCATGAACAACTTAAAACCCTGCTTTAGGGGAATTTTGTGTTCGATTACGGTGGTATCATAGGTTCTTAATTCATCATAGGACCAGGTGAAAACATCCTTGTACTTCTTGATTAACTCGACATCTTTTCTTTTTATTTCAAGGGGAAGGTATTTATATATTTTTACCATTATAGGAGTTTCCTTGGTGCCTATATTACAATCTTCAACCTCTTTAGGCTGAGGCTGCAAAGTAGACTTCAAGGGAATATCATCATGATCGAATAATCTCTCCAAAGGAATTAGACCTTTAGGGATATGATTATTTTTCAGTATCAACATACGATGATTAGCGATCTTATCTCGTAACTCCTGAGGATCCTCACCTTCCTACATTATCCAAGCAGGGTCGTTTTGATTTTCCTGGTCAATATGCATTTCGAAAAATCCGTCCACCATTTCTAGGAATTGTCCGATTTGCTCATCATCTTCGAAGACCTACCAGTGTTGTATATTGTTTGGTATTGAGGGTCTGTGCCTCATTTCTATTGGATACTTTAGTTTGAGAACAGTAGGAGGTACAAACCTTGCGACCGCTTTGGCTAATGAATCTGCCTATTGATTTTAGGTTCTTGGGATGTGATGAATATTAAACGATGAGAAAAAGTTTTCAATCAGGTCCCAGGCACAATTTATGTAAGATCTCAACCTTGGGTTTTTGGCCTGATACTGCTACTTTATCTGCTTTATAATTAATTCTACATTTCCATACACTACCAGATTTTCAATCTTCAACTTTCTGGCAGCCTCTAATCCTAAAATCAAGGCTTCGTATTCACATATATTATTGGTGTAATTGATGTCCCATTGTAATCTGTAAGATAAAGGGATCATAAACTCATCTCCGGGTGCCACAAACAACACTCCAACTCCTGCTCCTTCACAAGACGAAGCACCATTGAAATACAAACTCTAGTACTATTTGCATTTTTATTTGTTTTTTCTATTTTTTCTTTTTCTGTACAATTTTCTTCTATACATTCATCTACATCATCATCAATCAATAATATACAGTTTCCTAAATCTTGATTTGCGACATAAACATGATAATTATTCAGATTCAACAGATCACTTATTGTATATGCCAACCTTGTTTCTCTGTACAGGCAGGTGAACTGTCCGCCGAATATCATGATTGTAGCGTATGTCATATCGAGTTGAAGGCATCCTCCAAATTTAGCACCCCAAGACCCGGAAAACAACATGCCTTACTTTGGAGGGATATCAACAACAACCACATCCATCATAACACTTTTTACCGAAATTTTTGTAAGATTAACTACTAAATATTTAATCATACCCACACATTTAACTTTTCTCGAATCAAAAGAATATAGATCTCCGTATGGTCTAGTAATTTTGAGACCAAGTCTATCCATAATAGCTTTGGGCATCACATTGTGGGAGGCTCCAGAGTCCAACATGCAGTTATGGAGTAGATGATCATGCATAATCAACGTAATGTAGAAAGGGGCGACAAAATATCTGGCATTCTCAAAATGCGGACCAAACATTATAGTTGGCTTATCATCTTCTAAATTTATAACATCCGCATGAATTTCGACATCAATAAAATTTATCATTTTAGCAATTTGTTTTCTATATTTAGGGTTTTTTGCCAATTCAACCAGGGGCACACAGATCTTGATTTTGTTAATTTCGTTCTCTAAACTAAAAATTCCTTTTGCCTTTTCGACTTCTCTGGTTGAGGTTTCCATCTCCCTTTTTTTTTTCTTCGAATTATTAGTTTGTGTTGCTTTTGTTTCAACTATTTTTGTCTCATTAATCTGTGTTTTAGCTTCCCTTGTTTTAGTATTCTGTGT
Organism: Picea engelmannii; assembly: GCA_009831015.1. NCBI lineage: Eukaryota > Viridiplantae > Streptophyta > Pinopsida > Pinales > Pinaceae > Picea > Picea engelmannii. The sequence goes on from ML779788.1 coordinate 266,858, forward strand.
TTCAACAACTTTTGCTTTGGTAGTCTGCATTTCAACTGCTTTTGTTTTGGCAGTCTGTATTTCAGCTGCTAGTTGAGCTACCTCATTCGCTTTACTTCTCGACAAGATTTTATTTGGTTGTGCAGTTGCGATATTTCTATCTCTTGGCCTTAAATTATACTTCTGTTGAAGCTCAACCATTATATTGGCGACAATTCCTTTATAAGCAGAATCTCCTCTAATATTTATGCTATCATCATTATCAGACCAATATTCTGCGTTTAAAGACATTTCATAATCCTTCCTCGTCAAATAAGGCTCTTGACAAACGTCGCCAAGATTATTCATATCTTCCTCTAACTCAAAGTTTCGCAGGTCATCTCCTCCTATAAAATTTTAGTTTTTAAAGGGGGTATGAATTTTTTGATCTTCATTTTTAGTTGGTCTTTGATGTATTTGAGGGTTGGGATTCCTCTTGAAATTTTTTCTAACGAAATGATCCGTTTTAGATTGATCCAATTCCATTTTCAAGATTTTATTAGATAATTCTTTGATTATTTTTTCCATGTCATCCATCTTGTCTTCCGTAGAACTCCCAGATCCAAAAGGTCCTGCTTGTTCTCTGAATCATCTAGTTTCTTTATTTCCCATTTCGATTTTGGATTTTAACTTTCCCGATGCCATCATGTTTGACTCTATTTCTATAGCATTGTCCTGCATTCTTGCGAGGTCGAAAGATCTCCTTTCCCTCAACAGTAAAGCAAAGTTGGGCTCAAAATCCCCTACGAAAGTCACCTTTGCTGCCGGTTGTGAAGGTTTAACTTCGACTGGAATTTTTTTATAAAGTTTATTAAATCCTGAGTGAATTCGAGAACTGTTTCTAAATTTTTCTTTCTTAAAGCTCTGAACTCAGTTAAATAATAAATGTGATCTTTCCTCTCTCCATTGTCTGAGAAAGGCATTTTCTAAGTCATCGTATGTTCCTATAGAACCTGCTGGTAGCCCTCGGAACCAGGTTCTCACCTTTCCTTTGAAAGTTTGAACTAGGAGTCTTGAATAAACATCCTCGTGCTCAAGTCCAAGGATATTGACAAATTGATTGAAAAAAATTATGTGTTTAGTGGCCGTTAAGTCTCCCTCTCCTGTGAACTTGGAAGGTTTTTCATATAGTTTTCGGGTAAATCGCGGAGAGGAACTGGGAGGACTAAAGGAACATTCCTTGTGGCTAATTTAGAAAAAATTATAGGAGGTGGGGGTGGTCCTTGACCGCCTCCTCCTCCCCCTCCAACACCTAACCCTCCTCCACCTACGACACCACCTTTGACACCACCTCTGACACCACCTCCTCTGACAACAACCATTGATAATCTAGGGGGTGAAACTTGGATATTATAGAGAGGATTTTCAAAGATGTGTAGTGACCTTTGGGCTACTTCAGGATGAAGCGAAAAAGCTTCTGGGAACTGATCGTCAGGAGATAGAAAGTCGAAAAAGGGGGGAAAAGAGAGATGAGGACTAGGTTCTTCGGACTTTCAGGATATATAAACAGGGGATCCAACATGAGTTGAATCAAAGTGTAAGATATGTTCTTCGAAACTTCGGGAAGCTGGAAATTTTATTTCGAGGATTGATGGAATATGAATCAAAGTAGGTATCGAGATGGGTATTTTGCCTTTATTAGAAAAGGAGGCAATTGAATCAGTTTCTTTCTTTATCTTGGGTAAAACCAAACCAGGGTTTATGATTTCAGCTTCAACTTTATCAGCCGATGTTTCTCCGAAATAGATTTGAGTGGAAACTTCTTGCTAAGTTAGTTGTTCAAAAGGAACTTTACTATTAGACTGTGTGGGTTTGGGTTGATAAACCTTACTTGTAGAAGTAGTGGTATGCTTAAGGTATCCCTTTGGTTTTAAAATTTTTTCAGGGTTGGATACGGGCGTGGTATGCTTATCATCCAGCTTTTCTGGTATTCCTTCGATTGGATGCCATTTTATTAGTGGTGGAGTCTCCAAGTGAAAATTTGAAAAAAGCCTTAATACTGTATTCTATCTTTGTTCACTATCAAAGAAAGAAACTTACCATGTCGTTCTCCCAGGGAAAAATGACTTCGTCTCTCCATCCCCGACAACGATGCCAAAAAGATGTTGTTCCTGAGATTAAACTTAAGGCTCAAAGAATAATGCCAGGCATCGAGAATTAAGGAAAGCTAATTTTAAAAGTGATTTTTTTTCGTTAGTTGTGTAAAAGTGAAATCCTCAAATGAAATTAATATATGAACAAAACAAAGGTCGTATTTCGTCGTCTGAGTCAATTTATCAAATCAAAAGAGGAGAAGAAAATTACAGAACTATTAAACAAACTAAGGCATCAATGCCATAAGAGTATTACCTTGTTTATAGTAGAAAAAGATGTAGAATGCACCCCTGAAAGAATATAAGATGTAATAATCTAAATAATAGGCAGGTCTTGTATTTGCTGATAGCAACTACAGAGGAAAAGTTGCTTGCTAATTAAATACTAACGAAACATAATCACAGTAGCTGTTCTACTAAATTGTAATCATTCATTTGTTCAGGAATGACTTAAAGATAACATAAGATATGAAATACAAAGAGGGCACATAAATCAAAAAACAAAAAATGTGGAATCCTTGTCTGCACTTGTATTAATACTCATAAGGCATGGGTTTTCTTAGTTACAATACGACAAGAAGAAACCTTTGATTAACCTTAAAAAGTTATATTTATACAAAATATCCTCAACCTTAAATGATTGGAATTCCCCTTATTTCTAAAATAGTAAAAATTACAAAATCTAAATTGCGACACACTTCACTTTCATATTTACTGTCAGCCTCCTCATCATGCTAGTAGACACGTTTTTCTCTCTAGTTTTCTAGCTCCGAAATGGATAACGTACACAAGTTATCTCATTTGTTTCCAGCAGTGCTATCTTTTCCTTGTTCAATACATTTGATGCATATGCCCACAAATTGCGCCACCAACCTGGAGGGTTTTGTTGAATTATTAGCCTAAAAAATATATAATTTCTTTTCCAATTGAGGAAATCTTTATTCCATTCATCTATTTTATGAAACTATAGATTGTAATTGTAGACTAGGCTTCACTAACCCTCTGTTTATCTAAATAATATCAACCTCATTTTATCTGTGAGATCTCAGCTTGAGCCTCTTCCATATTTGTTTTAATTTCAAGTTGACGTTTTGTTATATCAATCTGTCCCAACACTCCAGAGATATATTCTTTATCAAGGCCTAATGACTCTTTGTTGAGTGAGTGGAAAAATTCTTCACAAAAATACTTCACTCCCTTAGCCATTTTCCTGCCTTCAGTTATGCTAGATTCCCAGGTCTTTAGTATTATATCACCTCTGGTCTACTCCGAAATGGACAACCTGGAAACCATAGCTACCTCTTCTCTCACTGACAACACAACCGCTTCTTGGAATGTGGTCCGGGCAACAATAACTTCTCTCTCCCTTAAACAAACGTCGTTTAATGCTTGATCTATCATCCGAAAATGATCTTGGATAGTTTCAACCGTAGTGAGAAGGCTTTGCTGTGCTACTTCTAGTTCTTTTTGTACTTCTAATGTCTGAGCTTGGAATACTGTTATATCTACAATCATGTTTTATGTAGAACTTACTTTGGCTTGTAGTTGTCTTACCAACTCATATTGCTGGGCGACCCATCCCTGGCTCGCTTGTATATTCCTGTGCATTTCTTCGAGGCTATATTTGAGCTGTTGGATTTCCTGTTTGTCGCTTGCTTTAGTTTGCTCAAATCTCTTGTTGAACTCGCTCTAGACATTCTTTTCTGTAGTCTTCATTTGATCCTGTAATTGACTTATTTGCAGATCCTTTTGTTTTAGTCGTTCTTTTAAATTTTCGACTGAAAACTGGTTGGCTGTTGCAAAAGCCCCTAGTGAACTTGCTACTTATTCAACAAAGTCTACCTCTTCCAAGGCTTCTGCATCAATCAACACCCTATGCATTTTGACAGTTGAACCCTCTTTTTGGTGTATTTATCTCTTCACCACAACCTTCCTTTTCTGGCTGAAAAAGAAATCAGAAGGAGGTAACTCTTCAACCAGAATGGGTGTGAGGTCCTCTATAAATACTACCTCTGCATTTGGGTTCCCTTTGGTGAATTGTAACGGTGTGATGAACTGTACGGGGCTGCCAATTTTAGTGGATGACTGTTTTCCAACAATGTCTGTAGTTGATTTATCAGGTGTAGACAGTGGCTCTTTTTCACCGTCTTTGATCAGTGTCTTTGCTTGGTCTTTGTCCTAGTCACCTGATACATTTGTGGATGGGATATCTTCTTTCTGAGTCAGCACCTCAATCTTCTCCAAATTTTCCCAGATTTCCTGTCCGCTGGAGCTTAATGCTTCTAGTTTCGGGTCTTCGTTTGTTGTGCAGCTGGAGATGCTGTGGCTCCTCCTTGTAATACTTTAGGGAGACTACTTCTTCAATGCCTCTGGAAGTAAAAACGATCATTTGATCGAGTGGTAGAGCTCAAACCTGACTCAATACCTTTGGATAGGATCTCACACCTTTAAAAATATCGTCTTGAGGAGAATCCTCATGTTCACACCTTTTTAAATTGTAGCTGGCCATGTGATTACCCATGACCTTCTATGGGTAATGCTTCTTGAATTCAATGCTAACCAACTTTATTTCCTCCAAGGCTGCATCCTCTACTTTAGAGTGACCGAAATCCACTAGGGAAAATGTACCAATCTGCAAGGGAAAAGAGGGCCATTCCTTTTTCTGTACCACTTTGAGCTCCTTTCTAATCTCACCGAGCATAGCTTGTCACATGACTTCTCGGTGCACTAGTCGATCTGGTAAAAATTGCGGCAGAGCATATGGAGGAACTAAACAACCAAAAACCCTGATATAGGAGAAGTGTTCCTTGATATACCATTCTTCTATTCTGCCTAGGTTAGCCACAATTTTGTTTGAAATTATGGGAGGGGGGTAGCCATATATGGCGGTGTGCATTGGCACCACTACCCAGTTGCAGATCTCATAAAGGAAGTCCTTTTCCTTTTCTTCCCAAAGCTTCGAATGATAGACATGTATAGGTTTAGTTCTATTTGGATTCCATCTCCAGTCTATGAGTGGAAAAGGCATCATGAAACAAACAACGTCCATAATATAAGCCGACATGAAAAATTGGGTCGATTTCCCTTTTGCTCTCAGTGACTGATATCTTGCAATCTCTTGAACCAAGCAGTCTAACAATATCTTTTCCCAGTCGAAAGAGTACCCTTCTACTACTGAGTGTATAATAGGCACCCATGGTAGAAAGAAATGGGCTGTGTTTTCCTTCTCGTAGAGCCTACACATCATCATTGCTATGTACATTATCTGTGGTTGTAGTGTGGAAACTGGGTATATAACATGGGAATCGACTCTGAATTTCTCAGGACGAGAATACTAGTCTTTAATTAAATCAGAAAGGGTTTTCCTGTATTGGTCACATTCCTTCTTGTTAAATTATACTAGGAAATTTGCGTTGTAAAAAAAATTGGATAATGGAGACAATTTTTACATCACCTACAGATGATCCGGCCTGAAAGACCCAATTGCGACATTCTGTGTATTGAAAATAGTTCTGGTTGAGATATCTATGTGGTCCAACATCCAACTAACCATATCGTTGTAGAGAAAGAGCCTAGGCCTTGTTGCTACCTTATGTAGCTTTGACTGAGCAACGATTTTGTATTTGGTAGATAGGTCCTCCTTCTTGTTATCGCTTGAATCATCTAGGCAATTTACTTGTTCATATTGCAGGAGGTCGAATACCTGTGTCCAGGATTTGATGGTGTCTATGATTTTGGGCATGGTATCGGAAAGAGCATCCATATTTTGGCTTGAACCTTCACCGGTCACTTTAGTCACTTTTCACGGAGGCATGGTATCAGGTCTCAGAGTTCTCTTATCTGTTACAGAGAATGATAATGCATAAGATCGATTATTTCGCTAAGATATCTCTATGAAAACAAGAATGTAATTCAAAAATGAAAAAATCTTCTTTGCCTTAAGCGTATCAATTTGCGTATACCTTCACTGACAATTCGTTAATTCCTTGAAAGATTTGGGCGATAAAGCAGGATATTATTTGAAATCATTTCCCTATATCAACTAAATTCCATTAATGGTCGATATTTCGTGATCTGGGAAAATCATAATTGAAATTTGAATTTACCCACATTTCAAATCAATGTAAACTTAACAAGAGATAAGATTGCTTAAAGTGTTAATAAATCAAGTTTATCCTGTCGATTAATCATGTTTAACCTTAATCCATTTCGGGTTTTCAAACCTCGGGTTATCCCATGTTGATTTAAGCTATGATATCTGAAACGCGAAGTCACAATTGATTAATTGACATTAATTATGTTTAACTTTTTGAATAATTGCGATTAACTTCAAGAGTTTCACGATTTCGCATATCAACACTTTTGGTGGTTGCTCGAGGCAGGATCCTCGAAATGGGAAATCACGATATAATTAATTAACCTTAACTTCTTTTAATCCTTTAATTAACATAGTTTTAAAGCTTAAGACAATTTCACGATTTCGTATATTGGGACTTTGGAGTCCTTACATGTTGGACTGTTTGTTACAAGAGAATCCCCCTACGGACAAGTGGATTCCCTCTTGGGCTCTAGACTCCTAAGACCAAGACAAAAAGGGTGCTAACATTGGTCACTAACATCCTTTTAAATCTAGCTAAACTAATGTATATAGAAGAGGAAGAAATGTATACCTTTTTAACGATGTTCATCCTCGCATAGTCCGAGTTGAGATTTGATCCCCAAGCTCCTCGATAAGTCCTACAAACCAAAAAAAGACAGAACAAGCTTCCTATTATACTAATATTATCTTGAAACCATATCTATCTAATAGAGACAAGTTCATGTAGAATAAACAAAACCTTGAAAGAAACAGGCCAAGCACATATATATATTAATGAGAACAATAGAGAATACTTACAAACCTTTGATGAAGGTGAAACAACCTCTCCCTGCTCTCCTTGTCCAACACTTTGCTCAAGTAATCCACACACAAACTGATTCTGCTTCAATGATATCTCCCTTACTATATCATAAGTTTGATGACTTCAATGTCTCTCCTTCCTTATGAGATCATAAGTTAGGTGCTTCTCAATTTCTCTATCTCCCCTTTCACCATAAGAAGGCCGCCTTATATAAGCTTGTAGAGACCTAACCACCTTAGAGATTCTTGGGATAGGTTGAGGATCCTTCTCCATCAGTTGTGGATCCTCCCTAAGATGTAGCCTTGACCTCAAATTCGAATCCAACCAACTTTAGAGATGAGGGGGATTTATCCTTGATTTTCCTCAACAACCAAAAATTTGTTGAAACATGCCAGCGCTCCCCAAAAAGGGTGCATAGAGTGTTGCAACGCTCCCCAAAAGAAGGATAGGGAGCACTGACACTCCCTGATAGTGGGTAGGGGAGCGTTGCCCTCCAAAATCCATTTTTGAGTGGTCTATTCCATGGTAAAGGTTTTGTACTCTTAATCAAATGTTTTCTCCTTCTTAAACCAGTATTTGAAGGTGTCTTAAGTGTCCCTGTGATGTCATTAGAGACACGACATAGGAAATATGGCAGTATGATGTTTGTGACACTTGCGACCTGTTATCACATAGTTTGTAGCTGGGAGTAAAGGATAGAAGGTAGAAGGCCAAACTGACGTAACAGGAACCCATCCCACCCAATGTCACCACGATGGGTAGGTTCTTTCTCTTTAGGGAGGCTAGGCCTAGGGGAGACGTCCCCGGTGACCTAGGGTTTTGAAAGGGCAAAGGATAAAAGGACAAGGACAAGTTCCCCCTTCATAGATCACTGCCAATCAGATAGTCCTGACTAAACAACCAATAATAAGGTATAACCAAAGAAAAGAAAATCACCTGCTTGAGACAATACAACAAGGAAACTGATATGTGCAATATTTGTTAGTACTTCATATAAATCAATGACTATCTGATTTTCAATATAAGCAATTTAAAGTAAATGTTGACGAAGTCAATGTTTACAAAATAACAATGATAAATGTATCACTTTTCAATAAACACAAGAATGATATGGCATCTAATATAATCAATCAATACTTAATCTAATAAATTCCCTCAACTACCATTTAATTGCTCATAAAGTAAAACGTTGCTGCAATAAAGATAAAATATTCAATGATGACGTCAACAACTTAGGGTTAGTAGGTTTAGCTAGATCTAGGGTTAGTGTAGTTAGGGTTTAAAATTCAAAGAGTTTGAGAGTTGTTTGACCAATTTCACTTCAACTTTGGAGGACTTCTAGATCAATGCCTTAGGGTTTAATGGAGTCAAAAGTGAAGGACACACAGGTTGAAGGAGGATGGCTAAGGACTGGAGGGAAGAGATCTGAAGTGCTGCTATGGCAGGGTCTTAGAGACAAAACCCTAGGGGAGAGAGGCTCACTCCGGTGTTTCCATGGCAAGGCCTCATGCTCTCTCCTCCTTCCTTAGATGGCAAAAAAAACAGCTAGCATGAAAAATAAAGTCAAGACAAGAGAGTCAAATGAGGGAGAGTGTTGCTACAACAAGGCTCTATCATCAAACCCTAGAAGAAAATGGCCCTAAGTGTAGGTAACCTAGGCTTGGGACTTCTTCTCCTTCTTGAGATCAAACGGGTACAACTAGCAAAGGGAGAAAGGGAGAAAGGAGTGTAGCTACAACTAGGCTCTCTTTTTCCTCTTCAACGGCTGAAAATCTCTCTATCAAGGGACATGAGACAAGGACCTACTTGTGTGCTTGTCATGCAAGATACCAGATATAATAAATATGTAGAACATAAATAAAATGCTAGAAATGGTAGAATAACAGTAATATATCCACCATAATCTCCACAATAACACAAAAATGATATAAGAACAACAACAGAAATAACACTTTGATTCAGAAAGCAATGTTCACAGGTCTCTTTGAGGGGGAAACCTTCAATCAAGTAGTGCTTTGTTACAATAATCTCCAAGCTAGGGTTTTCATACCCTCGACCCTTATTTATATTAAATATGTCTATCAAGAGAAACATCTAGAGGAAGATCCTTCTAGAAGTAGAATCTTCTATTAGGTCTTCTTACATCCGCCTTATTCTATTTTATTGAAAGGCCTTATTAATATTGACCTTTATTACATCTAAATATATTGATCTACCTATGTCCGGGTTAGGACCCTAACATGTCCGCCCCCTTAAAAACAACCTTGTCCTCAAGGCTTGAGATGTGGAAACTGCTGCAGAATGGTAGTTGGTTCCCAAGTGGCATATGCTGGAGTCGTATCTTTCCATTGGACTAGCACTTCCTTGATGGTTCTTTGATGCAGGTGACTCTCACGCTGGTCCAAAACTGCTTCTGGTTGTAGCCAAATGGATCCTTCTTCAGCTAACTCAGGAAGGTTCATTTGAATTTGGCACCTAGTTCCAATCACCTTCTTTAAGCATGAGACATGAAAAACTGGATGTAGCTTCGACTGACTGGGCAGAGCTAACTGATATGCAACTTGTCCCACACGCTTGAGAACTATATAAGGACCATAAAATTTGGGCGCTAGATTTTGACAATGATCGGCCTTGAGGAAAGTTTGCTTGTATGGTTGCGGTTGCAAAAACACCTGATCCCCTTCTGCAAAGTGACGTTCAGAGCGACCTTGATCTGCTTGTTGCTTCATGCAATTCTGTTCCATGACCAAGTTCTCTTTAAGGGTATGAAGAATATCCTCTCGAACTGTAAGTGTTTGGTCAACCACCTGGACCTTCGAGGTACCCGGTAAGTATGAGAGAACTGAAGGTGGCTTCTGTCCATATACTGCTTCAAAAGGAATCATGCGAGTAGCTGTATGGTAGGAAGTGTTGTAACACCATTCGGCTAGGGGTAGCCATTGAGCCCACTGATGTTATTTTTCAGAGGAAAAACACCTCATATATGTTTCCAAACACTTGTTGACAACTTCCGTTTCACCATTAGTCTGGGGATGATAAGCTGTGCTGAGATGAAATTGGGTGCCCTGTAGCTTAAACAGTTCTTGCCAAAAATTGCTTGTGAAAGTTGGGTCACGATAAAAAAACAATAGAGTGCGGCATGCCATGAAGCTTAAAGACCTGGTCCATGAAAAGTTGAGCCACTGTGGATGTAGTAAATGGGTGTTGAAGAGCACATAAATGAGAATACTTGGAAAGGCGATCCACAACCACCATTATGACTGATTTAGTCCCTGATTTCGATAAGTCGGTAATAAAGTCCATAGAGATATCCTTCCAAATAGCAAGTGGAATCGGAAGTGGTTGTAGTGTGCTCAGAGATTTGACTATTTCTCCCTTGTTGCGTTGACACACCTAAAATTTAGCGACAAAATTACAGATGTCTTGTTTCATACCATCCTAGAAAAAAGAACGTTTGACCCTATCATATGTTTTGGTGAACCCTGAGTGCCCCGTTGTGGGTGTAGCATGAAGCTCATAAAGTATCGTGGATTTAAGCTTTGATTGTTTACTTAAATACAAACAACCTTTGTATCGAATCTCATCCTAGAGCCAAGAGTACCTTGAGGGATCTAGAGCCTTGGTCTACAATTGCTAGATCAGATGCAAACTTTTGGGATCTTGAAGCCATTCCTGGCGCATAGCTTGGAGCCAATCGGGTACAATGAAGGAAAGGGAAAAAAGGGATCCTTCTTCTTCATATTTTCGGGACAGTGCATCCGCCACTACATTGTCTTTTCCCTTCTTGCAAATGATCTCATAATCATAACCAAAGAGCTTAGTCACCCATTTTTGTTGCTCCTGGGAGGAAATGCGTTGTTCCAGAAAGTACCTGAGGCTTTGATGGTTGGTATTAATTTGGAAGAGTTTCCCCAAGAGATAAGGGTGCCACATATCAACGACATGCAAAATAGCCAACATTTCCTTTTCATAAATGGGTTTGCCCAGATTCCTTTCAGACAGTTTCTTGCTGGTGAAGGCCAAAGGTCGACCCTCTTGCATAAGGACAATGCCGATTCCTTTCCCTGAGGCATCACATTCCAACACAAAGGTCTTTTTGAAATCAAGAAGATCCAGAACTAGAGTGGTGCACATGGCCGTCTTCAAGGTTTGAAAAGCTTGAGCAACGACTGGAGTCCAAGTGAAAGAGTTCTTTTTGGGGAGAGCAATGAGAGTTGTTGCAATCTTTCTGTAGTTCTTAACAAACTTGCGATAATACCCTGTTAAGCCCAGAAATCCACGCAAGCTTTTGAGAGTCTTTGGGTGCGGCCAGTCTTGCATAGCTTCAATCTTTTTTGGATCCACCCTGACGCCATCCTTACCAACCAGATGATCCAAGTATTCTACTTCTGAGGCACCAAAAACACATTTACACTGTTTTAGGAAAAGTTGGTGTTGGGAGAGGAGATGGAGAACTTGATCCACATGAGTAAGATGGTCTACCTAGGTTTTGCTATAGATGAGGATATCATCAATTAAAAGTAAGACAAAATGACAGAGAAAGGGACGAAATACATGATTCATGAGGCTTTGGAAGGTGGAGGGGGAATTACACAAGCTAAAGGGCATGACCAAAAACTCATAGTGGCCCTCATAAGTGTGAAAGGCCATCTTGGGAATGTCTGCCTCTTTCATACGTATTTGGTGATAGCCCGAGTGAAGATCAAGTTTAGTAAAGAAATGGGCACCACTCAATTCATCCAGGAGGTCATAAATGATAGGAATGGGAAATTTGTCTTTAATGGTCAGTTTGTTGAGGGCACGAAAGTCAGGACACATTCTCCAAGAACCTTCTTTCTTCAGGACCATGACTACAGGAGAAGAGTAAGGGCTCGTACTAGGGCAGATAACATCTGCATTAAGGAGTTTCGGGACCATTTTCTCAATTTCATTTTTTTGTGAAAAGGGGTGGGGATATGGACGAATATTGGGAGGAAGGCTTTTGGGTACAAGGGGAATGGAATGATCATGAACACCATGGAAAGGAGGGAGTCCTTGGGGAGTGGAAAATACCATTTGATGTTTAGAAAGGAGAGCTTGGAGGTCATGCGACACCGGGGGTGTCTCTGTTGCTTGAATGGCATGGAGTTGGGCAATGACACCAGAATGACCTTTTTTGAGCAGATTTTCCATGCGATGGGAACTAATGACCTCAGGTGAACCAACAATGATGCCTTGGAATTTATATTGGTGGCCTTCCTGGTCGAATTGCATGGTTAATGCCTTAAAATCCATGATAATGGGACCCAAAGTTCTTAGCCAGTCGACACCCAACACAATGTCACAACCACCCATGTCGATAGCAAATATATGGGATTTTAGGTGGTAGTCAGCGATTTGGAGACACACATTTTCACAGCGCCGTCCACATTTCATGGAACCACCATTGGCAATCATGATTTGGAAATTGTTGACAGCATGGATGTAGCAATGAGTTTCTTGGGCAATGCGGCGATGAATAAAATTATGGGTGCTTCCACTATCAACCAGAATGATGACCTTCCGATGCTTGATGTAACTGGTTAACTTGAGGGTTTGGGGAGCGGAAAATCCAGTGAGAGCATTGAGGGAAATGGCGGGTTCTACTTCGAGAGGGTTTGAGGGAGGGGTTATGTCAGTGATTTCAGGTGACTTAGACACAAGGGGAGTTTCAACATCCTCTTCTGAAATATCCTCAGAGATGGCCATAAAAATATTTTGTTCCTTACACTTGTGGCCCGAGAAATATTTGTCATCACAATTATAACAAAGGCCTTTGAGTTGGCGTTCAACCATTTCAGCCTTGGTCAATTTTTGGATCTTTAATGGGGTGGAGGGAGTAATGGGAGTGACGGGTTTAGGGTGAGGGATAAAGGAGGGTTTTCAGTTTTGAGATTATACAACCTATTGTGCTTCTTTAACTAGTTTAGTAGCCTCCACCCAAGTCGAGGGTTGAGCCATGAGGACATGGGCCCAAATCTCCTCCTTGAGGCCACTAATAAAACACTCTCGAAAGAAAGCATCAATCATGCCCTCTGTTCAAAAAGCAAGGTGCTCAAAGGAAACTATGAAGTCTTCTACTGTTCCAGATTGTTTCAACTTTGTCAAGCGGTCCAAATGGTTGGTGTCTGTGTCAAAGTGTTCATAAAGCTCAGTCACAAATTGGGTCCAAGCAATATACCCTTGACGGGAAGTTTTTCTCCATTACCACCATTGCCAACGTTCTTGATCTAGATGGAGAACACCATACTAGAGTTTGTCCAAGTCATCTGTGATGTCGTATAAAGAGAAATAATGTTCCATTTGGGTTACCCAACCAATGGGGTCCGAGCCATCAAATTTGGTCACATCCACCTGCAGAAGGTGTATGTCACGTTGAAAGTGTTGGTGCTGAAAGGTATGGGAATGGGAGGAATTTTCACCTTTGGTCTTTGGAGGTGCTTCAGAGAAATGGTCATCTATAGGGATCTTCAGTTTGGTGCAGAGGGATGCAAAGATAGATTCAAGCTGGGTGATTAGTTCTTGTTTGAATTCCTCCATTGAGGATTGCATGGTTTTATTTATGGTTGCATTGATGGATGAATTGATGGAGGCAACAATAACATTGAGTTGTTTCACTTCTTTTTGGGTCTCGAGGAAACCAGATTGCAAGGTGTTGAAGTGAGTTTCTAGATCTTGGCTACGGGTATGGTCCATGAGGATGGGTGAACTGAAAAGAGGTGGGCGGGGTCAAAAATTTTGCCAAAAAATGATATGGATGAATGTGATAAGGGCAGAGAGATGAATCTAATGGAATAGGTCTCAAATAATGGTGAAAAAATTTCCAGACTTTTTTTTTTTACACCTGCGGAGTTATACTTCGGTCTGAAGAATACTGTGGTGATCAAATCCCCAAATGTTTAACTAGAAAGAAATGTGTATTTACTTGGCAACCCGAACACAATTGCACGTCAATAAATTTGGTCTGTTTTAATTTGTTTATGTTTCTGTCCCCAAGCGTTAGGTATTCAAGGGTTCTACAGACAAGGGTTTGCCCTGTGCTATAGCTCTCTGATATACGTGCGGGGTCCAACAATAGTACTCAACTCAATATCTTAGGGAACTAACTAAGGATGATACTGTACCCTTAGCTGTACTACTCGACTACCCAGGTACTAGAGAGTATCTTCCCGAGTGCTGTTCTCGGTGAAACTATAGCAGTTCGGTGGCCGATAGGTTTATCTAAAGAGGGCTTCAGAAAATATAGGTTGATCCGTACACAGGTGCTGTCTGATGCACTACCACTCGAAGGGGTACCAATAGGGGTTACAAGGGTGGCCAACAGATGTGTGCTTAAGAACCACTTGTATTTCCTGTGTGTATGAATCCCTCAACTGCCGGTTTATGTGCGTAATGACAAATCTCTGTGGCTTAAAGATGCCAGAATAAGTCTCTACCCTGAAAAAAAAAATTCCCACAATTTCTGCCAAGGAAAGTGCTTTGATACCACTTGCAAGATACCAGATATAATAAATATGTAGAACATAAATAAAATGTTAGAAATGGCAGAATAACAGTAATATATCCATCATAATCTCCACAATAACATAGAAATGATATAAGAACAACAATAGAAATAACACTTTGATTCAGAAAGCAATGTTCACAGGCCTCTTCGAGGGGGCAACCTCCAATCGAGCAACACTCTGTTACAATAATCTCCAAGCTAGGGTTTTCATACCCTCGACCCTTATTTATGATAAATATGTCTATCAAGAGAAACATCTAGAGGAAGATCCTTCTAGAAGCGGAAGCTTCTATTAGGTCTTCTTACATCCGCCTTATTCTATTTTATTGAAAGGCCTTATTAATATTGACCTTTATTACATCTGAATATATTGATCTACCTATGTGCGGGTTAGGACCCTAACATGTCACCTAAGGTTTTTGTTCAACAATAATCATAAATACGTGCAAGAAATTAAACTACAACCATTCATCCAAGAAGTTTTGCAGAAAAATACTTACAATTCACCAAGAAATAAATGTGCAAACCCTAGTTGTAACACCTTCCTTCAAGAGAGAAACCAAAATATGCCAAAATAGATTTCCTTAAACAAGTGCACATAGCCCAATTATCCAATAACCCAATATAGGGTGCTAATTTCAGACCTCACTAATGAGTGAGTGAGTTGTCATGTTAAAATGAGAGTGAAAACCTTCAATATATAGTGTATCAATGACCTAATTTACTTTTTAGGTCATAAAAATGCCGACAAGGCCATAATGTCAAAATCATACTATTTTTTACATTAAATTCTAAGTAAAACCCTAATCAAGCAAAAGGTGAGACGTTAAGCCCCTTTGAGGGAGACATTAGCCCTTTCTAGGGCTAGTGCAACATCCATAAGCAAAACATTAGACCTCCTTGGGCTCTTCCAAACTGCCACATGTGCTAACCACCCTGTCCATCTGCCATATGCTCATGATGATGTCATAAGCCTTCTGGTGACATCCTGGGTCATTTGGAGCCAACATTCCACTGTAAGTGGGTCAATCCCCCTAGGTCTATCTCAACCAAAGTGCCCCTGATGGAATGTCCTCTTCTTCTCCGGTGCAAAGGCCTTGATCCATCTCCATCCTGTCTCTGCCCCCTTGATGGGGTATCAACATCCATCTGGTGTGCTCTTCATCCCCATGGAGGTCCGAACTGGTCATCTCCCCATGTGTACTGGTCCAAATGGTACCTGTTCATCAGGAATGGTCCTGCACATCAAAAACTATGCCCTCCATGGGCTAATAAGTCACAGGGATCATAACAATTTCTATCACATCTCATCATCAATATTATTAAACATATGCACAAAAACCCTAATACATCAGTCAATAGCTCCAAGACATTGCAAAAACCTACAATACAAGATTGGAGAAAAGTCCAAGGCATCCTATTGGGCTAGTGTCCACATGAAAAGGAAAGTTTCAAGGAAGATCTCATCCAAGCCATGTAAGTGAGGTGATGTGGTTAGGGGATGTCCAAACATGAGGTGCAATGAGGGCCACAGATGCATAAGTGTTACCTGTGGGTGCCTTTGTAGAAGGCGAGCTATACTTGTCATGGATGCATTTTTTCCAAGCCCATTCTTGCCTTTATTCTTCTTTTATTTGATTTTTTTTTGTTCAAGAACTAACTAGGGGAAACTACCTTGGCATGGTGACCAGAGCTGACAACATTACAGACAAGTACTTTTACAGAGATGAGAAGGCTGGCTCGTGATGAGACCCCCTTTCCCTTGGCCATGCAACCAAAGGTCACTGCCCTGACATGGTACCCAGATGGTGGAAATGTCATACTGTTAGGTACCCATGGACCTAATATCCTGGCTCGTGATGAGACTCCCTATCCTCTGAGTAGGTCTTGTTTTGTTATTTTACGGCTCCCTCTTGTTTCTTTCTAAGAGGCTTTTTACTGCCTTCTCGGGGATCCCTGAGTGAAGCATCTCGAGGTTTTATTTCTAGGCTTTTGTCTTTTACCAACTGCTTTTAGCTTCTGGGCCTTTCACCCCTTTTTCCCACGAGATAAGGTGCAATCCTACAAATGGATCAACCCAATGCCCGGACAAGAGGAATGGGATAAATGAGCGGGAGATAAGATGAAACAGTGGTGCTATGATGGGAATAGACGATGGCTTTTTAGAAATTTCCCCAGTGGCAAACCAAAACCTATGGGCACATGCTTGCTAGGTCACCCTGTCAATTTCCCCAAACATGGTCAAGTGGGAAAATGTAAGATCCAAGTAGTTGTTAGAGATAAAAGGAATCATATGCATATATTTAAAGGTTTTAATGATCAAAAGTGACACATACCATGATACCTGGACCAATTACCTCATGAATCAAGAACCTTCTCTGATACAAGACCAAGGCGTTGGCGATGGATGCTGCTGCTGCTGACAAGACAAAGCTAATGTAAGAATAAAAGGATGGACCCTCTAGGGCCATGCTTAGGTCAATCCTGCTCTTGTTACTCCATGTCTAGGACCTGTGGGCCTTGAGACATGATCTCATAGTTATCCCTAAAAAGTGGGGATAACATCTGGCTCCAACTCGGGGGCATGTGCTCACCGTAGAGCGCATGAGAACCTCAAAATCTATGGCATAACCTGCAGACCTGCTCAATATCGATAGGGGTATCAGTAACAAAATTGGGGCAGTAATGCCACCCCAGCATACATAAACACATATATAAGGATTGAAAGAAAACAATCAATGATGCAAATGTGAAAGCAAACTAACATGAAATGAAAATGGTATAATACACTATTAGGCAGAAATATTGTCATTTAATTTTGTTGTAGTATTTTCCCAACCATTTAATTTTTCAATCCGAGGTTCGTAGGCTTACAAAGCACACACACTATATATGCAAGACTAAAGTAGAAGTAATCTAATCTAAATTGCTGAAATGAAACTAATCTAGGAAAGTAGGAAACATTAATCTAGGAAAGCAGGAAATTGCATAAAGGAAAAGCAATACAACATGTGAAGAGTTAACGACAAATAACATATGTGAGCTC
>ML779788.1:285026-323916 GCA_009831015.1 Picea engelmannii
TCCTTTTAAATACTAAAATGAATAAAGTAGAGAACAATAAGGTGAAACCCAAGTATATTTATGGAAAGGATGTCATGAAAGGTTAATGGGGCGATGAAATGTGAAGAATGATGAAGGGAAAGGTGGATGAGAATAGGACATTTTTGAGCCCCAACATACATGAATACAAAATGCCTACTTACCTACACTTACCTGTGAAGTCAGGTCCCCCCACTTTGGTGGGGTTTGAGGAGGTTCCTGCTGATAGGTAATGGGCGCCTTCTTCCCTCCAAAGTGGATAGGTAATATGAGTCATCAACTGATTCCATTCCAAATTTGAAGGGTCCGAGCCATGATTGAGTGCTTCCTTTTACATTAGTTGGCTCTCCTTTCTGGGTGTCCCACATCCATACCATGTCTCCTTCCATGTACTCTCTGACTTTGTATTTGGTTGTTCCTTGGACAACCCTGGTGTATTGTGCTGAGGGAGGAGGGTGGGCTTCTGCTGTAAACACTTCCTGTTGGGATGGGTGGATTTGTACGTCATCTTCATGTTTCTTTAATATCTTCACCGTCCCAATCTCTTTGCTCTTGAATTCATCTAGGATTTGTTGGTATTCTTCTTTCTTGGGCCATTTGATCTGATCAAAGTCCTCTTCTGTTGCAAAGGGCATATCTTCTGGAGAATACTTTTGAAAATTTTGTATCATCTCGTCTTGTGCTTTGTCATCATTGTCAAGGTGAGTAATATCTTGCACATGGTCTCCGATTATTGGCATATTGAGGAGACGGCCTATCGTTTCATTCTTCAAAGGCAATTGCAAGAATGTGAGGTCCATGTCAAGGGTGCCACCCAACATTGCAACAAATTTTCTAGATAACAACATTCCCCACACATATGGGACATCGACTACCACGATGTCAATCTGGACTATCTTCTCTAGGTACTCCTTTAAGCAAACCTCCACATTCTCAACCACCCCATATGTGGGTATGGATTTCGATTCGAAGCCACATACATTTCTATAAGGCCATGTGACCTTCAAACCCACTTGTCGCATGACTTTAAGTGACATCATGTTGGCACCAACACCCATATCTAACATGCAATTGTTGAGGCTCTTGCCGTTCATTGCCAATTCCATGAAGAAAGGAGGGTTCTCACCATATTGGACCCTGAAGTGATCAGCTTGCAACATAATAGGGGGGTCCATGGGTTCATCTGATCCCATAAAGAAAGTGTCAAAGTGTTCCATTATGGATGGGATCTTGATTGCTTCTCTAAGGGGGACGTTTACATGCATCTTCAATAAATCCCCTTCAAGGTCAAAGTTCAGGTCAACCTTCACAACCTTGGATGTCTTGGGAGGAGGTACCTCTACCGGTGAGGGATTTTTCTGGTCAGCAGTGGGTTGGTTCAACTTCTTCCTTCGGTACACCTAAAAATCTTGTTTCTTTAGCTTCTCTCGTGATTCTTGGTCCAAGGTTTTTATTACCGACATCCTTGATGATTTGGATGCTTCTTTCATGGCTTCCTAATGTTCTGTATCAGTGATATTTATTTGAGTAAATTCCATGAAATGATCCATGTTGTTGACTTGTTAATGGCCATTACTGTAAGGACACTCATGTTCCCAATGTGCTTCACTGCATTCTAGGCACCAAGAATTTTCATCAACAACGTTTGCAGGGGCCAAGGTGTTTGGAACTTCATGCTCATTCTTTGGTTCATAAAATTGGCCCCCTTTTTGGAATTGCCCTTTGTACGAGACCCTGGGTGCTTGGGTTTGAGATATTTCCAATTTAACAATCCTTCTCATCATTTCCTTTTGATTTTTTATGATACCATCCATAGAGGCTTGCAGATTGGCGATACTGGTACATAGGTCTGAAGTAGGCTCAACGTTGTGAACTATTTTGGTTTGGTGTCTATTATCCCCCTTGGGTTAGCAAAAGGGTCAATCTTGGATAAAAGGAGGTTTCCCTCTATTTTAATAGCAATATCTTGGGCTTCTTGAATGGACTGGGTTTTTTTTTTATCTTTGAGAAGATACCCTAGTTGGCCATTGAAATATCTGGTGTAAACATGGAGGAGCTAGTCATCTTTCGAATGATGGCTTGTGGGAATCATTTGCAGCAAAGTCTCAAATCTAGTATGGAACTCCCAAATGGACTCATTTTCATATTTGGCAAGGTTATTCAGTCGGGTGAGGAGCATATTAGGGTCTTCTTTGACACTCCATCTTTTGAGAAAGGCCTCTTCAAGTCTATCAATGTTTTTTATGCTTCTATCGGGAAGGCTCAGGTACTAACGCCTCGAGCCATCATAAAGAGTAGCAGAGAAAAAATTCATGACTAGATATTCAACATCATCACTAATGGGGTGAAGTTGGAAAAATGCCCAAAAGTTGCTCATGTGCTCTTCGACATTGATTGCATCAGTACCGGTAAATTTAGGCAACCACTTCTCATACTTGGGTGGCATTTGCCTAGGGTAGCCTAGTATGGCTGACATGTCTAACGATTTGAAAAGAGTAGATGACCATTGTCTTTGATTGTTATCTAGGTTCATTGTAGCGGTTTGAGAGCTAGACATGATTCTTAAAGGAAGGATCTTCCCGAAGAGTGATTTGACAACATGAGAGTTCTTGGGAGGCTTCCTTCTGAAAGACAAAAGAGTATTATTGACACTCTTTTTAGTTTGTGGAGTCACCAGATAGTTTACCTGAACCTATCAAAGAAAAGGGAAAACACCCTAGTGGATTCACCGGGTAATCTTGTAAGATAAGGTTCTTGAGGCAAGGCTTACTGAAACGATTTTTCGTTTGAGGGGAATTTACTCAGTGTTCCCCGAAAACGGCGTCAAAATGTTATCGCACAGTATGTAGCTGGGAGTAAAGGCTAGAAGGTAGAAGGCCAAACTGGCGTAACAGGAACCTATCCCACCCAATGTCACCACGATGGGTAGGTTCTTTCTCTTTAAAGAGGCTAGGCCTAGGGGAGGCGTCCCCGGTGACCTAGGGTTTTGAAAGGGCAAAGGATAAAAGGACAAGGACGAGTTCCCCTTCACAGATCACTGCCAATCAGATAGTCCCAACTAAACAACCAATAATAAGGTATAACCAAAGAAAATAAAAGCACCTGCTTGAGACAATACAACAAGGAAACTAATACGTGCAATATTGGTTAGTACTTCATATAAATCAGTGACTATCTGATATTTAATATAAGCAATTTAAAAGTAAATGTTGACGAAGTCAATGTTTACAAAATAGAAATGATAAATGTATCACTTGTCAATAAATACAAGAATGATATGGCATCCAATATAATCAATCAATACTTAATCTAATAAATTCCCTCAACTACCATTCAATTGCTCATAAAGTAAAACATTGCTGCAATAAAGATAAAATATTCAATGATGAAATCAACAACTTACGGTTAGTAGGGTTAGCAAGATCTACAATTAGTGTAGTTAGGGTTTAAAATTAAAAGAGTTTGAGATTTACTTGACCAATTTCACTTCAACGTTGGAGTAATTCTAGATCAGTGCCTTAGGGTTTAATGGAGTCAAAAGTGAAGGATGCACAGGTTGAAGGAGGATGACTAAGGAATGGAGGGAAGAGATTTGAAGTGCTACTATGGCAGGGCCTCAGAGACAAAACCCTATGGGAGAGAGTCTCACTCCGGTGTTGCTTTGGCAAGGCCTCGTGCTCTCTCCTCCTTCCTTAGATGGCAAAAAAAATGGCTAGCATGAAAGATAAAGTCAAGAAAAGAGAGGCAAATGAGGGAGAGTGTTGCTACAACAAGGCTCTATCATCAAACCCTAGAAGAAAATGACCCTAAGTGTAGATAACCTAGGCCCGGGATGTATTCTTCTTCTTGAGCTCAAATAGGTACGACTAGAAAAGGGAGAAAAGGAGAAAGGAGTGTAGCTATGGCTAGACTCTCTTTTTCCTCTTCAATGGCTGAAAATATCTCTATCAGGGGACATGAGACAAGGACCTACTTGTGTGATTGTCACCTAGGGTTTTTTTTCAGCAATAATCATAAATACGTGCAAGAAATTAAACTACAACCATTCATTCAAGAAGTTTTGCAGAAAAATATTTACAATTCACCAAGAAATAAATGTGCAAACCCTAGTTGTAATACCTTCCTTCAAGAGAGAAACCAAAATATGCAAAAATAGCCTTCCTTCAACAAGTGCGCAACACCCAATTATCCAATAACCCAAGATAGGGCGCTAATTTCAGACCTCACTAATGAATGAGCGAGTTGTCATGTTAAAATGAGAGTGAAAACCCTCAATATATAGTGTATCAATGACCTAATTTACTTTTTAGGTCATAAAAATGCCGACAAGGCCATAATGTCAAAATCATACTATTTTTTACATTAAATGCTAAGTAAAACCCTAATCAAGCAAAAGGTGAGACGTCAAGCCCCTCTGAGGGAGACATTATCCCTTTCTAGGGCCAGTGCAACATCTGAAAGAAAAACATTAGCCCTCCTTGGGCTCTTCAAAACTGCCACACGTGCCAACCACTCTGTCCATCTTCCACATGCTCATGATGATGTCATAAGCCTTCTGGTGACGTCCTAGGTCATCTGGAGCCAACTTTCCACTGCAAGTGGGTCAATCCCCCTAGGTCTAGCTCAGCCAAAGTGACCCCAATGGAACACCCTCTTCTTCTCTGGTGCAAAGGCCCTGATCCATCTCCATGCAGTGTCTGCCCCCCTGATGGGGTCTCAACATCCATCTGGTGGGCTCTTCATCCCCATGGAGGTCCGAACTGGTCATCTCCCCATGTGTACCGGTCCAAATGGTACCTATCTATCAGGCATGGTCCTGCACATCAATAGCTACGCCCTCCATGGGCTCATCAGTCACATGGATCATAGCAATGTCAATCACATCTCATCATCAATATTATTAAACATATGCATAAAACCCCTAATACATCAGTCAATAGCTCCAATACATTACAAAAACCTACAATACAAGATTGGATAAAAGGCCAAGGCATCCTATTGGGATAGTGTCCACAAGAAAAGGAAAGTTTCAAGGAAGATCTCATCCAAGCCATGTAAGTGAGGTGATGTGGTTAGGGGATGTCCAAACATGAGGTGCAGTCAGGGCCAAGGATGCATAAGTGTTACCTGTGGGTGCCTTTGTAGATGGCAAGCTATACTTGTCATGGATGCATTTTTTCCAAGCCCATTCTTGCCTTTATTCTTGTTATTCTTCTTTTATTTGCTTTTTTTTAGTTCAAGAATTAACCAGGGGACACTGCCTTAGCATGATGACCAGAGCTAACAACGTTACCCACAAGTACTTTTACAGAGATGAGAAGGCTAGCTCGTGATGAGACCCCCTTTCCCTTGTCCATGCAACCAAAGGTCATTGCCCTGGCATGGTAACCAGATGGTGGCAATGTCATACTGTTAGGTACCCATGGACCTAATAGGCTGGCTCGTGATGAGACCCCCTATCCTCTGAGTAGGTCTTTTTTTGTTATTTTCCAGGTCCCTCTTGTTTCTTGCTGAGAGGATTTTTATTTCCTTCTTGGGGATCCCTGGGCGAAGCATCTCAAGGTTTTATTTCTAGGCTTTTGTCTTTTACCAACTACTTTTACCTTTTGGGCCTTTAGCCCCTTCTTCCCACGAGATAAGGTGCAATCCTGTAAATGGGTCAACCCAATGCCTGGATAAGGGGAATGGGATAAATGAGTGGGAGATAAGATGAAACAATAGTGCTATGATGGGAGTGAACGATGGTTTTTCAGAAATTTCCCTAGTGGCAAACCAAAACCTATGGGCGCATGCTTGCTAGGGCACCTTGTCAATTTCCCCAAGTGGGAAAATGTAAGATCCAAGCAGTTGTTAGAGATAAAAGGAATCATATGCATATATTTAAAGGTTTTAATGATCAAAAGTGACACATACCATGATACCTGGACCAATTACCTCATGGAGCAAGAACCTTCTCTGATACAGGACCAAGCCAATGGTGATGGATGCTGCTACTGCTGACAAGACAAAGCTGAAGGAAAAAGAAAAGGATGGGCCCTCCAGGGCCATGCTCAGGTCAATCCTACTCTTGGTACTCCATGTCTAGGACTTGTAGGCCTCGATACATGATCTCCTAGCTATCCCTAAAAAGTGGGGATAACACGACAAAAATGTGACACTTGTGACACTAGCCATGATGACAATAGGTCATCATTGAAGTGAGTTATTTTGATGTGTAATGGATTGCCTCCCAAAGTATGAAGGTAGAAGACGAGAACTGATGATTGAAGTACTTTGTAGACTTTTTTGAGCAAGGGTATGAATTCAAAGAACCTAGCAGAAGCTGCACACAACCATCAAACAAATATTATGACATGTTTCAAACCCAAGGCAGGCATACCTATGCTTGGGTGATAAATATTTGCAAGGTATGGCCGCCATAAGATACTCTGCGGATCCATAATTATATTAACAAAGAGCATAGCCATTAAAGATACAATGTGGATCTATACTTCCATGACATGAACTGATCGTAGCCACAAAAAATACACAGTGGATCTACGAAACGACAAGACATAGCCACATACCAATACAAAGTGGATGTATGTAACAATATATGAGTCAATATTCAAGAGAAACTTCATCGCAACCTGGGTAAAGTACATATCAGAGTGATCACTCAACCCAAGGTATTCTTATTGATCCTGATGTAGTATGGGTCTAACCATGTGAATAGATGTCCTGATGTTGAACATGACATAAACCACTTGATTATCGATCAATGAGGTAAACCGTTAACAAGTGCGAGGGAAATCACCATTGATGTCAATGATTCGAAAGGTACCCTAGTACATTCCATTGAATGTGAATAGATGAGATGAAGTCAAACATTCGTGGAATCACTCAAGCAAGGGTCAATGATGTAAACCCACTATCGAAAGCGAGGAGGCCTGCCATTGAGGCATGCAGGTCCCAAGGTAATAATTGGTTTCTAAGTCTAGTTCCTAGATAATGTGTTGAGGTCGACATGAATAGACTCATCACAAGAAGGCCTTGATGTATCCCCCATCAACGACATGAAATTTCCACAGAGATGTAAATTGGTAGATCAAATGAACATGGACTGACACGGGTATTGAAACAATATATTTGTGATGGTTGACTCTCGAGGCAGATACTTCCCTTGAACACTGAGGCACAACAACATAAACATGACATGGACCAAAACATGATGATGCAATGAACACTATGACTTTCGTTGGGTGACCCAAAGGAGTAAAGAAACTTAGAGGATTGGTTCAGTGCAGAGGTTCAGTGGATTAAAATGTATGCAAATACAAAGTGCCGTGTTCAAGGGTGACCATAAGAGTGACTTGTAATGTTTTAAAAAACTACTTGGATTGCTTCCTTCAATTTTTCCGCCCATCCAGATAGACGAGTACCTCGTTTTATTTAACGAGCTCGAGGAGGATAACACATGATCGATATAACTCACCTTCGGTAAGTCCCTCTTCCTTTGTTTAACGAACTGGAAGAAGTAAGGGTTCAGTCCCATATGAGCCCTTCAATGTATGATTTTTTTAACGAGTCAAGAGAAGGTAAAATCGATGATTTTTCATGTTTAGAGAGTTAAAGACGACTCCACGGTTGTCCTTTTTCGTAATTTTAGTCTCTCAAGGCTGAAAAAGAGATAAATTATCACTCGAAAGACGCCCTTTCAAACCTTTTAACGATTGGGAAAGGAAGCAAGATCACTCGACAATCTTTTCATATTTGGAGATTCTGAAAAGAGCTTAAAGGCGACTCTAGGGGGTTCCTTTTTCATGTGTCCACGCAAGTTCAAAAAAGAGATAAAAGTTTACTCGGTTGTGTTCTCATGTTTTTTTGAGCATGAGAAGGAACTAAGACCATGCTCGTTATTGGTTTCATTTTTACACAAGCTTGAAACAAAATTAAAGTATGCTTGTAAATTCCCAACGTAAATTCCAAAGGTTGGGATACCCATGGATGGTTGGTAGTCTACCCCCAACTTGAAAATCTAGTAGCATAACTCCAGAATGATGATCAAAGGCTAGAGACATGGCCCCCAAGCTTCAATTCAATCACCGATGTTGAGGTTTTCACTAATTTCTGTATGAGATGGAGAAAAATGATACATGTGGATGAAATGAAGGTTTGAATATGAGAGGTGACTGTTTCATTTTTTAATGAGCTTGACATAGGAAAAGAATTACGGTCATGGCTCAGGGTTCAACCCCCATATTTCTGTTTCATTTTTTAATGAGCTTGCCATAGAAAAGAAAAACTATGCTCAAAACCTCTGTTTGATTTTTTAATGATCTTTCTACAGAGAGGAAAAAATTGTGCTCATAGCTTCTGTTTCATTTTTTAATGAGCTTGCCACAGAGAAGAAAACTATGCTCGTGGCATTTGTTTCATTTTTTAATGAGCTTTCCACAAAGAGGAAAAATATGCTCATGGACTCTTCTTGGTCATGGCTTCCAAGAGGATAATGCTCTGGAAGGATACCATGTCAAGGGACAAAACTCGGTCATGGATTCTAAGAGAGCTTCAATGGATGGAAGAACAATGCTATGGAAGGAACACATGTCGAGGGTCATGTTAGGGGTAAGGAGATCATGCTCCAATAGCCCTATTGAAGAGATCACCATGTCAACTATTGGATCTAATTCATCAGAAGTTGAAGTCATGGGAGACAATGCCACATAATTGACCTGTGGAAGAGGTGATACCGACTGCATATAAGACCCATTTAGGGAGGTCATTGGGTTGATAATAAATTCAGGACCAAAGAATGAAAGTTTATCAATAGTCACCATTCTTCCATCGTGCGGAAAATATATCACACGAAAAAGAGTGGACACAATAGCTTTCATGGCATAGACATAATCTCTCCCAAGGAGTAAATCGAAATCCAAGGGGTCCTGGACTACCATAACATCAATAAAGAAAATTTTCCCTTCCAAAGTTACGTGAAACTAGGGAAGGATCCCTAAAGGGTGACTGGTTCTTCTGTTAAAATCAAACAAAGTCTGGGTAACTAGCACAAGCTGAGGATAACCCAAAGCTTTCCAAGCAATAGAGGACAAAATACTAACGGATGAACCTTCATCTATGAGCACATGAGGAACGTCTCGACCACAAACCTGTACTGTAATATTGAAAGGAATGTGAGAGGGAAGACGAGGTCGAGTTAGCATACCCCAATAAAAAAGGATGGCCTCATTACTTGGATGGGGTTTCGCAGGAGAGGGAGGAATGCCCCCCATCATGGTAGATTCTGTATCAATGAGAAAAATGTGGACAAAATCAGGTTTACTCTCTAGTGGGAGAGTGGGATAAATTGATAATGACATCAAATCGACCACTTTGGTCTCATTCTCCAAGGGGAGAATGGGGTCGATAGGTGGAAACAAATCGACCGCTTCGGTTGCACTCTCTAACGGGAGAGCGTAATCGACCGAAGATGGGATCAAATCAACCAATTTGTCAATTGGTTCAACTAAGGATGTGACCAGATTAACGACATGATCAACTGGACTGACCGATGAAGGGACCAAAGCAACCACTTTGGCACTCGTCAGAGGAGGAGTGGGATTGACCATGTTGGCACTCTTCAGATGAAGGGTGGACTGACCAATGACGGGATTGGATCAGTCACTTGGGTTTCACTTTTTAGATGAAAAGTGGGGCTGATTGATGATGGAACTGGATCAACTACTTTGGTTAGTGGTTCAATCGAGGATGAAACTAGATTCACCACTTGATCAATTGGATTGACCGGGGATGGAATCGGATTGACCATTCCATCAACTAATGATGGGTTGGGGGAAATATTATGATAACCAGTTGGGAGTTGAATCTTTGCCAAAAGAGAAGAAGCCTTGTCTATACGAGGACAAAGGTGAGAATAATGATCACCTTCACATAACATACAAGAAAATTTGACAGTTTTCTTCTTCTGACCAACCTTAATGTCACTAGTTGACGAGGTGTCACCAGCATGTCGAGTAGGGGCCGATGACGTGGAGGACCACATTTCTAAGACCTTGGGAAGACCAGGGCAATCCCTTAGAAAGTGGTCACCCTTACAAAGACTGCAAGGGAATTTGGGTTTCAGATTCTTTGTTGTAGTCTTATCGACCTCACCAACACTCCCAGTACGATTAAAAATATATGGTTGCTTGGATCCAACATTTGATGTAGTTGGAGGTTTGGTCCCTTTCTGGTTCTTCTTCTTCTTCTCTTTTCATTTCGTCTTCTTCTTATCAACCTGGCTACTTTCTTTAGAGCTTTCACTAGGCGAAGAAAGGGAAATGGAAGGAGATCTGACATGTGAAGAAGGAGAAAGGTCGACATGAGGTTGATGTGTGGGTGGTGTGATTACATCTAAAGCACCTGCATTCGAGATCACTAGAGTGGAAAACAACCATACCGGTAACCCAATTGTGATACCTGGAAGGATCAAAGTAGCGATGTAAGGAGGACCAACGTTTTCGTAAGAAGAAAAAACAAAGGTTTCCTTGGCAAAGGGGTTCCTTCATTGGTCATTCCGGGAACTGACACCATAAAAAATAAAGATCCAACCTAGATTTTGCTAGGGAGAGAAAACAACACACACTAAAAATCTAGTAAGCAAACAAGCAAACAAAACCTTCTCACAATAAGCACACTAGTTGGGGACGGAATCCAACGTCGCGGGAACAAAGTAAGAAGGGGCTGAGATAAAGAAGGTGTAAAATTTACGTGGATGACTTGCTTAATGGACTTACGCCTTGGTGCAGGGTCCCACACATAATCATGGGTATACCCTCCAAGGAGCTCGAGTGAGTTTGGACAACATCGATTCTAGGTACCGTGAAGACTTGCCCCTCCACAATCACCTTGTGTAAAGACCCTAAAGAGATAGGCCACTAAGGTTACGAACTACAACAATGATGCTTGGGGAAACAATTGACAGTCCAATCCATGTTCAAGGGCAAGGTATCTGGCTCAAAATCAACTTGAAAATCTTCCACTCATCATTGTGGGTATACCTTCAGTGACCCCCATAATACGCGCAATATCTACACCAAGACCGACAAAGCAGGGTGAGTAACTTTGCCAGTCTTAATGCGACCTCAATTTTGACCCTTGTGTGAGAAGGGATTCCCAGGAAAAAATGTAGCAATTGGATTTCACCGCTCCCTAACACAAGATTCTATGTTTTTTTTCATCTTTGGAAAGTTATATTTCACACCTATTCCAAAGCCCTACGACTAATTTGATGTAGGTTTGCTACCAGAAAATATAAAAAATGTCTAATCAATTTTTAGTTTAGTGCTTTATTTTTAAGGTTGTTGTTACTCAAAAGGAAAATGGCATGGACAATATGGTGTTTTGACTGACTCCAAAGTTATGCAAAGAGATGAAGATGCAATCTTTTCATTTCGATGAAAACTATGCTACGAGAAGGAGAAAACATTCATCATTACATATGTACAATGTCCCAAAAAAGCCAAAAACCATGCAATTCCGCTACTTCAAATGCAAGCTAGTTTCACTACCCAAAACCAAAAAATGCATTTATATTCTTTGTTTTATTATGACGTATACAAAAGGTAAATACAAAACCTTCAATGCTCCACTACTTTCAATTAGGAGAAATAGTCCAATGCAGATGCAAAAGACACAAAGCAAAAGGGCTACAAACAAAGCATGCACTCAAGGCAGTGATGTATGAAATAAAACAAGTATTAAATTGTTCTAACAAGCAAGAACACCATCAAGGATTCTACAACCAATCAAGCATTCAAGGAATACAATAAATTGCAGAGAAGAATCCAAGAAATGATAGGGAGAAAGAGATATCACTCAAAACTGTCCTGTTAAAAAAACAGCTAGAAAAGGCCATTTCACATTTATGAAAAAGGTTTCAAGCTCCAATCAAGACAAGAGGGAGTGATAAGCATAAAAAACCATCAAAATTCTATCCAAACAACTTCACAAACCAACCACAGACTTTTGGTAAAGATCTCTGCAAATCAGGTTGCAAAAGACTGAGGAGAAGAAGGTAAAAACTCTAAAAAAGGAGACTAGCACTCCCTAATACAAGGGTACAGATTGTTGCAACGCTCCCTAAAACACTGTAGGGGAGTACTTACGCTTTGGTATGGCCCCGGGGGTGCTAGTCCTCCCAGAAACTTAGAAAAAGAGCAAAAAATTGCAAAAAACTCACCTATAATGCATGAAAATTGGTGAAATTGCTAGTGAAGGTAGGAGAAGGTTTATGGATGATGAACAACTAGGAATTGCTTGGGAAAATGACCTCAAATATAAAATGGAATAGTGCATAGATCCTTGAATTTCTTACAACAACTTTCATACAATCAGATGAAGGAGAAAGCAATAGATTGACTCCAAATCTCAAAGAAGAAGAGTGACTCAAAGTAAGGAAGAAAGATGTCATAAACCCAAACAAAATATCATGAATTCTCAAAAATCAAAAGGTTGGAGGATAAAACAAAGGCACATTGAGATGAGGATAACCTTGAGTAGATAAATCAACAAAAATTAGACTCTAAGATCAACTCCCAAAAGAGTTTTGAGCAGAAAAACACTAGCGCTCTAGTGTCAAGGGCACTAGAGTGTTGCAACGCTCCCTAAAACACTATAGGGGAGTGTTGGTGCTCTGGTAGTAGAGGCAGGGGAGTGCTGGCCTCTCAGAACTCAAAAATTTGCCTAGAAATAAAAAAAAACTCAAGAAAAATCAAAATTTGAGTGTGTATAGGATGAATCAAAATCCAACAACACATCTAAGAATTAGAAACATAGCATGAAGAAGATAAAAAAGTGAGCAAAGGCCAAAACAAGATCTAGGAAGGAAACAAAAAATGAAAGCTTCGATTTTCCCAACGAAGCTATCAATTTTTGTTATAGGAGAATCCCCCTGCGGACAAGTGGATTCCCTCTTGGGCTCTAGACTCCTAAGACCAATACATAAAGGGTGCTAACGTTGGTCTCTGACATCCTTTTAAATTTAGCTAAACTAATGTATAGAGAAGAGGAAGAAAGGTGTACCTTTTTAACGATATTCTTCCTCTCACAATCTGAGTTGAGAGTTGATCCCCAAGCTCCTCGATAAGTCCTGCAAACCAAACAAAGACAAAACAAGCTTTCTATTCTACTAATATTAGCTTGAAACCAGATCTATCTAATAGAGACACGTTCATGTAGAATAAACACAACCTTAAAAGAAACAGACCAAGCACATATGTATATTAATGAGAAAAATAGAGAATAATTACATACCTTTGATGAAGGTGCAACAACCTCTCCCAACTCTCCTTGTCCAACCCTTTGCTCAAGTAATCCACATACAAACTGATTATGCTTCAATGATATCTCCCTTATGAGATCATAAGTTTGATGCCTTCAATGTCTCTCCTTCCTTACGAGATCATAAGTTAGGTGCTTCTCAATTTCTCTATCTCCCCTTTCACCATGAGAAGGCCTCCTTATATAATCTTGTAGAGACCCAACCACCTTAGAGATTCTTGGGATAGGTTGAGATCCTTTTCCATTAGTTGTGGATCCTCCCTAAGATGTAGCCTTGACCTCATATTTGAATCCAACCAACTCTAGAGATGAGGGGGATTTATCCCTGATTTTCCTTAACAACCCAAAATTTGCTGAAACATGCCAACGCTCCCCCAAAAGGGTGCACAAAGCGTTGGAACTCTCCCCCAAAGAAAGCCAGGGAGCGCTGGCACTCCCTGACAGAGGGTAGGGGAGTGTTTCCCTCCAAAATACATTTTTGAGTGGTCTATTCCATGGTAAAGGTTTTGTACTCTTAATAAGATGTCTTCTCCTTCTTAAACCAATCTTTGAAGGTGTCTTAAGTGTCCCTGTGATGTCATTAGAGACACGACATAGGCAATATGGTAGTATGATGTTTATGACATCTGCGACACTTGCGACCAAAATGTGACACTTGTAACACTAGTCATGACGACAATAGGTCATCATTGAAGTGAGTTATTTTGATGTGTAACACTGTTAATATAGCGAAACCCCGAAACCCGACGTTTCGAAAGTAGCCTTTAGTGTTTTGACCTTTTAATGAGTGGGGGGCTCCATAACTTTGAGGATTTCAAATCGTGGGATTCGACGGAAGAATTCATCAATGATGATATTCAAGTGCGTGTTTGTCCTGATTTAAACATGAATGAAACTTATCTAAGTCTAAGGTTTAGAAAAAATATTTATGTTCCAACAACACCCTTCAAAAATAAAGGCAAGATATGAAAACCAATCAAAGATTTCATGATCTAATGGTTTATCATTTTCAGGAAATCTATAATAAATCACATGACTCTTTGAAATACATCAACCATAGACTCATTTCTGAGCCTACGGATTAATTCAAGTTCATTAAAGAGTTTGACTTAAACATAATCTACATGAGCAACAATAAAGACTTGCATGAAATGTTTCCATATATATATATATATATATATATATATATATATATCGATTTATCTGGTAATGTCTTAAACCAGGCTTTAATCCTCCTTTCAAATGTGAGGATAAATAATCAACAAATTTCATTGTCTCGAACAATCTTAGGATTTTGTCGTGTGATGTTAAACTGATTGAGATGTGTGAATATAGAGACATGCCCTTCACCATTGATATTTGAGTTTCACAAGAGATTAATTATCTTGAGTAAGATGCCCCCAGTGGGTCTCGAAAGACTCAAAGGCTTATCCCATACAAAGATATGGAGAGGAGCCATGGGCTGGTTAATTTTTTTTAATGAAATGACTCCACATGGGCATGATTGTGATCCGACCCTCCTTCTAGCAACAATTCTGTTGACGTGGGAAAAATTCCCTTTGTCAACAGCATGGGTTACCCTTGATAAGAAGTCATTATTAGACCTCTCACCATTTGGAATAGGGAACCCATCTTGATTTTGGCCCGATAGCCATTTTTGGTTTGTGGTTTACCGATTATAGCCTGGTCTACCGGTGATGATTTCTAAGCTAAGGAATGAAATGCAACTAATCTAAGATGCATGCATCTGGACGAAACTAAGGTAATCAGAAAGAAAACATAGAACCAACCATGCTCTTGCCAATGGCCCGAGAAATAGTTCACACATATCAAAGACATACATGTGAATAAATATCTACAAACACAAAATAGTATAGTATTTAAACAATCATTTACACTTCCATGCCCACGAATTTAGACAAATATTCCCCAAAGAATCTAAATAAAATGTAGCAAACATATGTGACAATAGTCTACCATATGAAGTACATTCTTACACAACCTGAGTGATGAACAAAATGCAAATTAATAGACCACCATACATCCAACACGAGAATCAAAGCTCTCCAGAAAATAGCTTGGCCAAGCAAGCTTCTCCTTATTAAAAGTTTCAATAATTGTACATGAAATCTCTAAGAGCAAAAAAACACTTTACTCATTACAATCTCTGTATTTATTGAAGTTCAGCTTGTCTCTAGGCCTTCTAAATTCCCCCCATGACCTTTCATTTACCAACTTTTGTCCTAATCCCCTTCATAATGATGAGAGAACAAAGACAACAAAAATGTTTATAATTTAATATACAATACGCAGTTGCATTTCGAATTTGTCTTTTAGTGCTAGTGGGCCATCATAGATTCTGAACCGTTGGCATACTTACAGAGAGAAGGCAACATGTGCGTGTTTGTCATTGATGGCGCATATCAGCACGATCAATAGCGCAATGATAATGGCATGGCAATGATCAATAGTAAATAGCAACAATGATCGCTGGATCCCATTCACAATTCCCAATGATCGTCAAATCTGAATTCAGATAGGAGGAGCGCGCAATAGAAGAGAATAGATCTCAGGCATCAGATCTGAGCCCGAATATCGACCATTGTTGGATCCAGAGGAAGGAGCACGATCTTTACGTGCAAGATGACACGGGATTACAAAGTCCCGAAAGCAAGAGGACCATCCGTCTTCAAGAAGGACATGTGGCGAGCGACTAGAATTTCGCTGACTTACACATTGGAGGAGTCAATGGAGCATGGTGTGGGAACTCGCGATATGCAATATCCCGAAATGATCTGGGCCGTCGGATTGAGGATTAATCTGAACCCTTGGATCGAGGGTCGTGGACCATTGAATGCAGACTACACGTGGCGAGAGGTCAGCTTTTCGCTGACTAGAAAGTCAAAGGAAGGAGGAACTCTATTATTTGAAATCACGAATCGTGAAACTGCAATTCAATATGAGTCGTTGATCAAGGGAGAGCGTGGACTTTTGATCTGGCTCCATTTCAGATATTCAGATACCGAGTGTTGGAGGAGACAAGGAGACTCACGGAAAAATCACGAAGCACCTTTTTGGCACAGCCTGTGGTCACCGCCGGTGGTCATGTGAGGGGAAGAAGCTAGCGGTGCTAAGCTCCATTTTGGCGATCGCAACTTGGAGTGTTGAGACCCTTCATCACAGGAATGCCGAAATGCGAAATCACGAAATTCAAATTCTATTTAGCGCTCGGTCACAACCAGTGGGCATATGAGATAAACGTGAAATCCTGCAGATTTCATCCAACGGTGCTGGTTAATTGGGAATCTGATCGAAGGGCTACTGTTTCTCTTCACGATTAATTGTTCAGTTATGATTCAGTTAGCTGAATTGAATCATGGTTCTTGGACGGTTGGCGATTCAGTTGCTGAGGCGTTTTTGCCCTAGGAGATTCGAGGTGTAACTGAAGAGGTTGGAGTGCATAAAAGAGATATACAGTGACTGTGTGAGGTTGGTTGTTCTCACTAAAAAATGAGATAAACTGGGAGAAAGGAAAATCACAGAATGCATAGTGTGAGATCAAACTCAGAAATTATAAACAGAAGATGAATAGAGCAAAAGAATAATGAAGCAAAGAAGAATTGCATAATAGAGAAGAAGTGGTAAGAATTGATATATCTGTATTGATGGTTACTCAATCATTTATTTTATAATCAGGGAGGTAGGGTGGTGCTAGGGAGGACCATGGTCCTCTAATATTCAAGTTGGTGTTTGAATATTGAAACTTGTATCTTCCATCTAGTTATGGCTAGAAAACAGGGTGGCAGGGTGGTGCTAGGGAAAACACAGATTTTTATGTATGCAAGTTGGTGCTTGTATAAGTCCAATTGGTGTTGAAACACTCAGGGAGTTGATGCTTCCTTCTAGTGGGTGCTAGAGAAATAAAAGGGTTGGTGCTCTCAACAAGTTGGAGCTTGTAAAATAGAGGTAGTAGCCTCACATTGAGTTGGTGCTCAAGGATAGATGATGTACAAAACTTAAAAGATTGTCTATCATTCGAAGAAGAAGAGTTTCCTCGTGAAAATCTATCTCTGTGTATATCTTATCTGTGTCTGATGTTCATTATTTATGCTGTTCATATCTTGTATAATATTGATGGTCACATGGAAGAGATTAAAAAAATTGTTTGAATAAGTCATAAATTGTTTAAGCACAGTAACCACTGATTCACCNCCCCCCCCCCCCCCCCTCTCAATTGTCTTAGTAATTTCAACAATATAGTGCACCTCACCCACCATGAAGACTGGTCTGGACATGGGAAAACAATTTTATCTCCAAGTCTGATATTCAACCATAATGAGATTCATAATTTTTCTTCGGCTATTCAAGTTCGATTCCCTTTCGCTACTACCTTGCTGCTATGACAATTGTTGTTGTTGCTGTTGCTCTATCATCTTTGACAATAGATCATATTTGCGAGGGTACTGCTGCATTATGGTAGATTTCCTCGATGTGTGGGAGTTTTTTCTTCATGGTTTGCTTCCCTCACATGCTGCCTATCCAAGTTGTTGAGTATGACCTTCCTTTAGCATTGGTACATGGCACCATTCAACATGCAATAGATGAGTGACCACATAATAACTTCGAAATACGCTATTAAAACCACACATTTGAACCTATAGAACTAAAAAATTAATTAAGTGAGAGTTCATATATACTTCCCTAAGTTTGATTCTTGGTTCCTTTGCTCTTGGTTGAGGTACTGTGTTCTTCGTGGCCATTGACAATGTGCCAGATCTTAATCCTAAAAAATGTGAACAATTGGCGAAGAATATCTCAAAGCATATAACTGTGAAGTTTTATATCTCACAAATACCTTTCCAACAGTATAAAGAACGTGCGAAATGTGAATTAGATTCAAAAGTTATGGTTAAATTACGAAAGGTAGTTTAGTAGGGTCCTCTCCCTGTATCAGAGCCAAAAGAAGGATCAACTCTAGTATGTCGGCGAAGATGAAGTGATTAGCTCTGGTACAACGACGAAGATGAAGTGATTAGCTTCGATATGTCGATGAAGATGAAGTGATTAGCTTCGGTATGTCGATTAAGATGAAGTGATTAGCTTCTGTACTGGGTCGTATCGACGAGGAATGGGTGATCTCCTTTGCTGGCAAGTCGATGGTTGAAGCAAGTCTTAAAGTGTTGGAGAAGCTCCAATCGTGTCACGTTGTATGAACTTGCAAGTGATCATTGTGATAATGAAGCTTAATTCATGTTTCCATGTCGTCAGTGCGCTGTGTGAGGACTTAGATTGAGTCGTTGTGCACTGGTTTCATCGTAGATAAGGTCCGTGTGTGGATTTGAAAAAGGTTCAATGGTTTTGTAAAAAAATAATAAGGGCTTATGAATTAAATGATAATTAAAATATAAAAAAGGGGGGTGATTGTGATCCCCCCTTCTCCCCTCATGGTTCATGAACGTTGGTAAAGGTTTTTTAAACAAATGTAAATGGGGTGGTGGTGGTGGTGGTCATGCCCCCTCCCTTAATGCCTTGATGTTTAAGTATTAACATATGGAGGGGGTCTTGGGTTGGGCCCCCTCCCTCTCCACCTCATACAAACGATAAGGCACCTCAAACCTTCCAGCACACTCCACCTCATACAAACGATAAGACACCTCAAACCTTCCACCACACGCCACAATTAAACTTATCAACACTTTTGAAATCACCCATGCACCTCGTACCGGCCTAGTTTACTTCACAGTTGTCGGTATGTACCGGCCAAGTTCACCTCGTTTCCTCCGGTGTGTATGCTTTGTCACGATGGTGGAAAGAGTTTTAAACAACAACGAGTGGGGGGGGGGGGTCCTTTGTTTTAAGACGCACGGATGGTTACTTGGAAGGGGAGCTGCGTGGGATGCCCCCCACCTCTCATGTTCCACGTACCAAGCTTTGGGATTAGGGACCTTTTCCCCTACGAATTCAAACTCCAAAACCGGACTAAAATTAAAACCCTCCCCTCTTATTTATTTTTATTTAAATAAATATTGAATTTAAATACTTTAAATTTAATTTTGATTTTAATTATTTAAATTTAAAAATATCAAACCTTAAAATAATTTGCATAAAACAAATATTTTACTCAAAGTAGTTTTGTGTGGTGGTGTAAAATGTC
This sequence comes from Picea engelmannii, assembly GCA_009831015.1. Classification (NCBI taxonomy): domain Eukaryota; kingdom Viridiplantae; phylum Streptophyta; class Pinopsida; order Pinales; family Pinaceae; genus Picea; species Picea engelmannii. The sequence goes on from ML779788.1 coordinate 304,516, forward strand.
GTTGGAGGGGATTTTGACGCTACCCAACATGATTTAATGGTTTATAACTTGTTCATACGACGTCCGATTGGGGTACCTTTTTTTTAATAGAGAGGGCACATGGAGATGCTTTCGGTGAGATAACTAACATTGCCCTTCAAACCTTCCAGTGGTGTCATGGCTAATGAGGATGGCTTGGGCTATAAATCCCTGCCGATCGTTTTGACACTTTCGGGCCTCAAATTTTGATTATGTCGGATGTGTTGGGATCATAATCATGTAAATAATACATTTGGCCTACTTTGGGGATGGAAAATATACAGAGGGCACGGGGAGATGCTTTCAGTGAGATAACTAACATTGCCATTTAAACCTTCCAGTGGTGTCATGTCCTACTTTGGGGATGGAAAATATACTTTGACAAACACCCAAAAATTGGGAGCAGGGACATTTTTTAATGAAAGTTCGGGTCTCGTTCTTGCTGCTGCTTTGCCCGAATTCAGTTCGGCCAGTTCCTGTGTTATATGTGTTGTATAGGTTCTTAATTAATCCATTGGTGTTGAGGTCATCTATCAAGGGCTCATAAATATAATCCCGCTAAAACAACTAACTGACATTTAGAGCTCTAAACACTGTTTAGGAGTCCGGAGGACCAATTCTCCTCTAAGATGCAATTCAGAGCCAATATAAGTCTTATAGATGCTGCAATTAACCCACCTGATGGTAGACAACACTTTCATGATCATGGTTAGTCATAAAATCAAGAAGAGCAAAGTATGCAAGCTAGTATGGTATGTGCAATGAAATTTGTTGGCGACACATATAGACTTGCCCAAATTGTGATAATACTCAATTACGACTGCAACATAATGTTTATTATGCGAGGTAGGAAATCAATTGTCATTTATCTAGGCATGCATGGAATGCTTAATCATTGGAAATGATAGGAACTTGATAGATGGGTGCAACAAGAAGGATATGAGTTGAAGGACAATAAGAGAGCCCTCAAGATGAAAGCGTGTCTTGCTAATAAGGTTTGTGTCGGTGAGAAAAGAAGATCACTATTGATATGCTTAGTGTCAATGAGGGGTTGTTGGCACCAGGCTGAAGTGGAAAGAAGGACAATCATGGGAAAGAAAGCGTGTAGGAAACTGAAGTGACAACTGGCAAAAGATCAACATGCGCGAATGCAAGAAAGCGTGCACAAAGGAAAGCGACAGCTGGAGGAAGAATAAAACACGCATGGGAGAAAAACCTAGCGTAAGAAGGGTTAGGTTTTTGGTAATATTCTGTAAGTGGCTGAAGAGCCTGAAATGTATAAATATAGATACGAAAGTATCATATAGGGTTGTCGATTTTAGATTAGTTTTTTGTTAGGATTACGATTGTTATTGAGTGATTTTTCCGAGTATTACTGTTGGCGATATGTGAAGGGTTTTGAGTTGTATGAACCGAGTGTTGTAAGCTGTTGAGCAAAAAAGATATGAGGGAAGGTAGATCTGAGGATTAGACCGCAGGCTATAGAACCCGGTGCGATCTAGTTCGCCTCACATAGATCTTACCCACTTTTGCGGAGAACTGTAAGCACGCGACGCAAGGAAATCAAGAACTACCATAATAAAAGAGCCAAGAACCAAATTTTTGTGGACATAGCCCAGGAGGGGTGAACCATGGTAATATCTGTGTAATGTGTTGAATTTTTTCCTATCGTTAAAGCAATAGATGATTATGATTGAGTAATAACCAAATGCATTATTAGAATTTGTTTATATTTTGAGTTATACACATGCGATTCCTAGGAACAAGTAGATTACAGTAACAGTTCGCAGAACAAGGCCTTGATCAAGAAACCCTTTATCCCCTACTTTGTCCTAGACTGTAAACACCTGAGTCTTACAGTCAACCATCTATAGCTATCTCGGGTGAGACTGTGTAGTACCTTCAGGGCGTTGCGTTGCCTTCTGGTTTACAAGGAGGGCCTATAGTTAGAGGCTTTGTTGGAACCCCGAATGTCATGAACCCTAGGTCAATAACTCAGACAACCTGAGAAGGGAGTCGATAAAACCAACAAATGGTTCCGTTGCCGTGTTAAGAGGAACAAGATAGGACTGAGTAGATGAGATAGAGTGGAGAAGAACCATCGAAGAATCAATGAGTTGTTAGAAGGGAATGTGGAGACCTTGGAACCCCACCAGAGAAGAAATCGAGGGCTGGTTGAGAACTAAAGAGCTAGAATTTGCACACAAAGACAATAGAAACCCTAGAATCACACCACACAGATACCTGGATAAATACGTGTTTACGGATTTACATGAAATCTTTTTCTGTGATTTTCTGCATCTACTACATGAGTGGATCTTAAGGTTAACGAATAATCACTCGACGAACTGGATTCGACAACTAGATTGGACTCTAGTACAGATTCAACAGTTGCAGTAGGTGTACAAAAAATTCACCCGCGCAATAGACTTTTGGCTTCATAGTATTGTGGCAAGATTCATCACAGAGTTTGCGGTAGACACAACAAAGTCATACAGCACAGCTGGGCAAGAATTTCTATGAGGACCCAGAGGGAGGTATATTCGATCCCTGAATACTTCTATCAAGATATTGCTATATAAGAAAGGTGTAATGACAATGGAATCAGACAGTTAGACTTCCCTGCGTGCATGGGGGAAGGGGGGAAGCACTGATAGAAAGAGGAGGAATGGAAGGAGGGCAGGATAAAGAGAAGAAGGAGGAGGAACCCTTGGACCTGATCTCGATGGATGACGACCAACTCAAGTGGATCTTGGCATCATCAAGAATGACGTGTAGTGGAGCACCCTACCAATATAATATAAACACCAAGAAGAGAGCCATATCCGAAAGGGAGGGCTTGGTGAGCGATGAGGAAGAGGTAGAGGATCTCCGGGCTATGGAGCAGATTGAGGAAATCCTGCGCGCCACCTATGAGAGGAAAAAAAGAGGCCCAAGAATGGGAGGATAAGACATCCACCCCTTTCATATCAATGTCAGTGTGGAACCCATAAACCCATGTGCGATCAATACACCACAGAGAACACCACCGTTTAGGCAACCAAAGTTCGGAGGAAGTCCGACAGCATGAAGTACATCTACACAAGGAGCAACAACTGGAGGAGCTAGTTCAGGTAATCATAGTCAAGTATCCACACCGCGCGGAGGAGGTAGTAGTTCAGTACTCAGAATGGTAGGACACGACCCTACTATCAGATTACCAGATTTTCAAGGAGAAGCAACAGAAGACCCTGAGAAGCATCTATTCATTTGCGCCAAGATCTGGGAAGCAAAGTAGATCATTGATGACAACACCAAACTCGCGCAGCTAGCGACCATGCTAAGAGACCACGCACTAGACTGGTACATGAGTCTAGACACAAACAATGCTCCTGGGACGACAAGGACACTGGACGACATTAAGAAACTATTAATAAATGAGTTCCAGAAGTCGAGCTTAGAGGATCAGTATATGAATGAGATGATTGAGATAAGACAGAAACCAGGAGAATCGGTATCGGAGATTGATCAAAGATTCAAGCGATTAAAAGGGAAGTTAAAATACCTTATGACTGAGATGCAACATCGACACTTGTTTGTCAACTCAGTACTGCCACACTTAAAATATCCACTACGACAACAGAAGTTTTAGACACAAGCAGAGGCCCTGCAGGCAACCTTGCAATTGGAAGAGAATCAGTACCAGCAGACAGACCTGGCTATCGAAGAACTGAAAGAGGATCAGAAGAACTTAACATTTCAGTTGAACCAGAATAAGAACAAGGACAAACGAGAAGCCGTTTGGTGTACCACATGCAGGACAGAAGGACACCACAAAAATGAATGTCCGACGTTCACGCAGTATATGGCAATAGGGATGCCAAACCCACTACCATAGGGGGGATTATGGTGTGAAATCTGCAAGAAACTGGGTCACGACCCTTACCATTACACAATGATGCAGAAATACCAAACATTCCTAATGAACTCATATTGCACCTTTTGCAAGTCAGTCAGCCACGACGACAAAGATTGCAGAACTATGGAGCTGATGCGGGAAAGAACCTCAGAAGCATACATGGTACATGCATAAATGATGACTGGGAAAGCATCACCACAGTTCACTCAAGCCCCAACACCATACAACAACAACATAATATTGCGCATCAACCTTATAATAACGCTCAACCGCAGTACAACCCAACACAACCCCAGTACAATACTGCGCAGTATAATCAGGGACCACAATATAACGTGCCACGAGGTGATCACGCAGCCTATAGAGGAATATGACGAGCCAGAGGAGGTTTCAGACGTGGGAGAGGACCAGTCACATGTCACAATTTCTAGCAACCAGGACATTATGCACGGGTATGCCCACTACCACCAGTGACCTGTATGTATTGTCACGCTTTGGACCACGATACAGAGAAATGTCTGACACTACTCGTAAAGATTCAGGAAAAAAGGAACCAAAATAACCAGAATGTTCAGTGGATTTTAGCCGAAGCAAGGGATGATGGAGGGAACATTAACATAGTCACTCGAGGAGGAACAAAAAAAAGAAACGACGTAGTTCGACAGGACCCATAGCATAACCAATGGGTAAAGAAGAACCCTGACCCCAAGAATCAGTTCGACATGCAAAAGGAAAAGGAGATCTTTACATAAGCCCGACAAGAATTCCAGAAGGAAGACATAGCGCTGACTGCATTGCAGAACAAGGAATCTCTGGAATATGACATGCCGCCATCACTGGACGATACCAACATGATACAACCTAAGGAACAAGTAAGTACTATCAAAGAATTTTTGCAATCATGCATCAAAATGTTAAGTGATCCTTCATCTACTAAAGTATTGCAAAACATCCTAGAGAAATGTAGCAGCAAGACAGAACATAAGCCAGAATTGAAAACTGTCAACCACCTACACACAAGAAGAAGAACAAGTAGAGAATTCAGAATCAATGGTAACATTGGGGATTTCAACATGGGAGATATTATACTAGATCTAGGATCCAAGGTGAACGTACTACCAAAAACCACATGGCAATGCATGGTAGAACCTGCACTGGGATACTCAACTGTTCAATTAAAACTAGCAAATCAACATAGAGTCCTATCAATAGGTAGACTGAAAGGAGTGACCGTAGATCTGGATGGCGTGCGCACTAAGGTAGACTTTGAAGTCATCGAAATAGTAGACGGTACAACACCTTACCCAAAGTTACTTGGTCTAGATTGAGCATTTGACAACCAAGCCATAATTAACTTGAAAACAAGAAGAATGACATTTGAGTCGGGAGACTGCAGGGTTATATCCCCACTCGACCCATCAAAAGGTGAGAGGTTCATAGAACCCACTTATTTGGATCTAGACGAAATTGGCTAGTTGTATAGAACAACTGCATGCGATGCAGACTATATAAACCCAACTGCATATGGGGTACTCAGTTAGCAGAGCATTACTTCATGCACAACAGACTCAGACACTGGGTTAGAAAACTGGCAACAAAGACTACAAGAAGTATCCACAAGAAGGTGTGCAAGAATAGACCACGCAGTAAGATGGCTTGGCACAAAAATCAGAGAACCACCCAGTTTTCACAGGCTAAATGATTTGGAAACTTTCTTGACACAATACGAAGAAGAAGTATTAGAGAACCAAAGCTTATTAGCACTAGATTTAACACTAAAGGCTACACCCGAAAGATGGTGGGGTGCACACAAAGAGAGTATCACATATTGGTACCAATGCAAACGATTACTGCACATAAGGTTCGACGCATAACAGATATGGAACAACCGACAAAAATATGATGGACTAGGAATGCCAACAAAACACTTGGAGGCGTGTAAAACATTATGGAAAATGATGCCACCATAAGAATGGTCTCACCACTTCATTCATACTTTACAAGGCATACCAACGAATTGGTATATAGACCAGGAAATGCGAAAAGGAACCAAGACATGGGCGACACTCCAACAGAACTTTACAGTCACTTTCTCATTCGAGCATGAGAACCCCAACATAGACACAACCCTGAAATGGATCAGAGATGTCTTATTCATTACATAATCAAAAGTGGAAGTTATCACAAAGGTACAACAACAGAATAAGTAGACAGTCAAGGAACTGCTGTCATGCTACCATGTACAGGAGGAAGCACCAGATGAAGATGATCCGCGAGATATTCAAATCGAAGAAGTCGAAGGCAAGAGAGATGTAGAAGGACCACCCTTAGAATCAGAGGTCATCTCTACGCCAATGAAGATCAAGAAGGTTAACATAGGGACCGTCGAGTAGCCCAAAATGGTCAGCATTGGAGATTACTGGGACGAACAGACACTAGAAAGAATCACATAATTGTTGCGCGAATACAACGACCTTTTTCCCACAACCTTTACAGAGATGAAAGGAATATCCAGAGAATTAGGAGAAATGAAGATACCACTCAGACCTGATGCGAGACCCATTAAACACCGACCATATAGACTGAACCCCATCTACAAATAGAAAGTTAAAGATGAGATCGACAGGATGCTCGAGGCCAACATCATCGAACCAGTTGAAGAATTAGAATGGATAAGCTCGATGGTAGTATAGGACAAGAAACAAGGAAGAGGGATCAGGATATGCGTTGACTTGAGGAAGTTGAATGATGCATGCTTATACAACCCATTCCCCACACCATTCACAGACGAAGTACTCGAAAATGTAGGAGGACACAAAGCCTATTCATTCATCGATGGATTCTCAAAATATCATCAGATTAAGATAGCACAAGAGGATAGACACAAGACCACATTTGTGACAGAATGGGGATCTTATCAGTACACGGTCATGCTGTTCAGACTGAAGAATGCACTTGCGATATTCTCCAGAGTGGTCATTGCAACATTTAAGAAATTCATCCACCAATTTCTCGAAGTATACCTGGATGATTGGATGGTTTATAGCCTGTTAAAAAACCATGTGGAAGTTTTACACCTGATGTTGGAATGATGTAGACAGTGCCATATATCACTGAATATCAAGAAATGCATATTTGGAACACCATTTGGGATACTACTGGGACACATAGTATGAAAACAGGGTTTACTAGTGGATCCGGCCAAAATCACAGTCATTGTTAACCTACCAGCACCAAAAATAGTCCGCCAACTAAGAGCAATGTTAGGACATACAGGATACTACATCAAATTCATCAAAGGCTATGCACAGATTACAACACCTATGGAAAAACTGTTAAGGAAGGATACCAAGTATCAATGGAATGACGAGTGCCAACACGGTCTGGATACCCTAAAGGAAAATATGGTCACCGCACCAATATTGGTATTTCAAAACTGGGAGAAGACATTCCATGTACATGTAGATGCATCAACAATAGCACTTGGAGCTATTTTAGCACAACCAGGGACAGGAGACTTGGATCACCCGATAGCATTCACAAGCAGGAAATTATCAGACTCAGAACAAAATTATAACACGACGGAAAGAGAAGGCTTAGCTATGGTTTACACACTACAAAAATACAGACATTACCTATTGGGAAAACACTTTAAGATGTTTACAGATCACTCAACCCTAAAATAACTAGTTAACAAGCCAGTGTTGGGGGGGAGAATATGTCAATGGTTACTGTTATTTCAAGAATTTGACTTCGAGGTAATAGTTAAACCAGGAAAACTGAATGCAGGACCTGACCACCTATTGAGGGTCACAAATGGAGAGGAACCAATGAATTTGGAAGAAAAATTTCCAGTTGCACAACTCTTCTTAGTATAGATTGCTGACGATTACTTCGCAGAAATCATCCAGTACTTGAGCACAGGTACTGTGCCACAAGGATATAACACTACGCAAAAGAAGAACCTGATAGTCCGCACAACCGACTATCAACTGATCGTAGGGAATCTATACAAAATGGGCGCAAATAACATCTTACGAAGATACGTACTAGACCATGAACGCCCAAGAATTTTAGCAGAAGCCCACGAAGGAATAGCAGGAGGGCACTATGCAGGAAAATCTACCGCGCAGAAGGTACTACGCGTAGGATTATGGTGGCCAACGATACATAGAGACTCGAAAGAATATTGTCAATAATGTGATGTCTGTCAACAGGTCGACAAACCCAATAGAAGGGACGGGATGCCACTACGACCGCAAGTGACACTTCAGGCATTCAACAACTGGGAAATAGACTTTGTGGGACCCATTAACCCACCTGCCAAGAGAATAGGGGTGAGATATATTATCACCGCGACGAAATACTTAACAAGATGGGTGGAAGCCACACTGTTAAAACATTGCAACGTAGAGACAACTGCCCACCTTCTTTTTCGAATATGTAATTACTAGATTTGGGTGCCCAAGAATTTTGATGAGTGACCAAGGAATGCACTTCATCAACAACACCATTCGAGTGATGCTTGAAGAGTTTGAAGTTCATCACCAAAAAAACACACCGTATCAACCACAGGCTAATGGCACGGTAGAAGCCTTCAACAAAATTCTAGAGAATGCCCTGATGAAGATATGTAATGTCAACAGGGACGATTGGGATCTCAAGGTACCAACAATACTATGGGCCTATAGAACCACATGCAAAAATTTGACAGGTCACACACCATTCAAAATGGTCTATGGTCAAGAAGCAGTAGTGCCGTTAGAATTTCTAATACCTAGTCTACATGTAGCAGCTATCACACAAATGACAGAATGAGGTGCAGTCCAAGAATGACTGGATCAATTACTGTCAATGGAGGAAGACTGAAACTTGGGATGATTTCGTAAAAAAGTATAGAAAGTGAGAGACAAAGCGTGGCATGACCGCCACATCAAGAGAAAGATGTTCAAGGAAGGAGATCTAGTATTTCTCTATGACAGTAAAGTGTTGCAACACCCAGGGAAGCTGAGAATGCATTGGCTAGGACCATACAAGGTAAAAGATGTCACGGATGGAGGAGCTGTATAGTTGAAATATCTAGTAGGCGTAGACCTCAGAGGAATGATCAACGAGATCCGACTGAAGCTATACAAGGATAGTCGACTACCCACCTCACAGTAAATGGTAAAAAAAAAAAGAAAAAAAGAAGAGCCTAAAAATAGTGTGTGACATGACGGACAAGCCGCATACGAAACACAAAACCAGTGAGGGAAAAGACAACAACCATATCGGAAAGGGAAACAAGCAGGAAAAGGAAAGTAAACAAAAGCACACTGACAGGACAACATGAGGCAAAATTAAAGCAAGGCAAGGACGGATGGGATTTCTCACTAAACGTGCCAACTGGTGACCGCAAAGTAGCCATAAGGGTAGGTATAGTAGTGCAAACAATCGATATTATCAAGGAGAAAACCACGCAGGCACTGACAAAAGCAACAAAATTGCAGGAGAAGTTCCAGACGATCACTAGGGAGATCGAGGAAGCACAACACAATTAGGTGACTCTGGACGAGTCACATGTCAGTGTTGGTGGCCTGTTGGCACCATGCCGAAGTGGAAAGAAGGACGATCATGGGAAAGAAAGCGTGCAGGAAACTGAAGTGACAACTGGCAAAAGATCAGCATGCGCGAATGCAAGAAAGAGTGCACAGAGGAAAGTGACAACTGGAGGAAGAACGACACGAGCATGGGAGAAAAACCTAGCGTAAGAAGGGTTAGGGTTTTGGTAATATTCTGTAAGTGGCTGAAGAGACCGAAATGTATAAATATATATACGAAAGTATCATATAGGGTTGTCGATTTTAGATTAGTTTTTTGTGAGGATTACAATTGTTATTGAGTGATTTTTCCGAGTATTGTTGTTGGTGATATGTGAAGGGTTTTGAGTTGTATGAACCGAGTGTTGTAAGCTGTTGAGAAATAAAGATACAAGGGAAGGTATATCTAAGTATTAGACCACAGGCTGCAGAGCCTGGTGCGATCTAGTTCGCCTCACATAGATCTTACCCACTTTTGCGGAGAATTGTAAGCGCGCGGTGTAAAGAAATCAAGAACTACCATAATAAAAGAGCCAAGAGCCAAATCTTTGTGGACGTAGCCCAGGAGGGGTGAACCACAGTAATATCTGTGTAATGTGTTGAATGTTTTCATATCTTTAAAGCAATAGATGATTACGATTGAGGAATAATCAAATGCATTATTAGAATCTTTTTATATTTTTAGTTACATGCATACGATTCCTAGGAACAAGTAGATTACAGTAACAGTTCACAGAACAAGGTCTTGATCAAGAAATCATTTATACCCTACTCTGTCCTAGACTGTAAACACCTGAGTCTTATAGTCAATCATCTATAGCTATTTCGGGTGAGACTGCGCAATACCTTCTGGGCGCTGCATTGCCTTCTGGTTTACCAGGAGTGCCGATAGTTAGAGGCTTTGTTGGAACCCCAAATGACATGAACCCTGGGTCAATAACTCAGATAACCTGAGAAGGGATCCTATGTGTCCTAAAGTTGCTCTTAAGGTTCAACATCTTTTTGTTGGAATATTGGTGACAAAGGAGGGAAACTCAACGACAAGCAGTGTATCGCAGAGAGAGATACAAACCTTACTGATAACAAATCCAAAAATGTCAAGGAGAGTGGGGACTCAAAAACATATTCATGTTTTCCAAATCTCTCACTACTAAGAATGTTTGGAGGCTTTTGCAAGGTCAGTTTGTTTTGGTACAAATCATTAAGGAAAAGTACCTTGCTCCCAATAACATTGAGGATTGAATTAGGAGTCCAATAAAAAAACATCATAACTCTTCGATTATCTGGAAGGATATTACATTGGCCTTTGCCCTGATTGATAAATAACTAACCTGGCTAGTAGGTAGGGGGGATAAGGTTCAAGTAGGCCTTGATCCCTAGATTGGGAGCAGATAGACTTACAGACTGCCAATTCTCCTTGTTAAAGAGCTTAGATTCAAAGGTTCTCACACCTTGTGACATATTATACAAGGCCTAGTGATGAATAATTGATCGCAACAATGGATCTCATGGAGGGATTTAGATCTCAAAGAGGATTTTGTAGATGCTTGGGAAAGAAAAATAGACATCCTTATAAAATGCAGTGTCATCCTAAATGTCAAGGAGGGCAAACTTATCTAGTCTTTGAACCCTTATGGGGGTTATGAGCCTAAATTTGGATACAAGGCCTTGACATCAGAAGGAAATTAACAACTACCACTTTGGTGATGGAATCCCATACGGAAGTTTAAGTGCTTTGCCAAAGTATTTTTTTTATGTGTGTTCTTCTCAATAACATGGCCCTTATATATTCTACAAAAGAGAAGTTTTGAAGGACTAGGAAGATGTTACCTTTGTGAAGAAGACCATGAAACCAACAAACATCTCATTATATCATGCCCTTTCTCAAAGTAAGTATTGAAATAAATTGAAGGCCTAACAGGACTTCACAACACACGGGAAGGAGAATCATAAAAGAAGAACTCAAGAATTGGTATAAAAACAGGGACACAAAAGATACAAAGCTCTCCTCCCCACTATTTCTTGTGTAATTAGGTTGTCCAAAAGTGTCAAATTATTTAAGGGAATGAATACTCTGCCTCTTGAGTGTGCCACTTAGAGCCTCAAAATTTTATGTTCTTTTCCACATTTCTCCTCTTCTCCTCCTAGTAATTGAGTTTCAACAAGCCATATCAATGAAGCAACTCCATGGGATTACTTTGATGGAGACTCTCAAGACACCCCATCTAGAGGAGGGGTTGGGGGAATTATTTTCCTCTCCCCAAATCACACTATCTCATTCAAAGTAGGAATAGGACAGACCAATAAAAACTATAGTGAAATTTTGGCTCTCAATTTGGTTCTCATTCTAGCCCTAAAAGAATGTCTCACAAATTCAAATTCTGGGAGACTCTCTTTAATTCATTCAATGGATGAAAGACGACTTTATTTTGAGTTTTTTTTTATACAACCATTATTTTAGGACATCAAGAATTTACAATAAGCTTTCTCTCATATATCATTTGCGCATGTCTAGAAAAATACAAACATTGAAGCAAACATGCTTTCAAATGAAGAATTGGAGCTACAAGAAAGAACCTAAAAAGTCCTCAAATCCCACTAGGAATATCTTAATTTTTATCTTATAAACCTTGGTTTTAGCTTTTTTTTTTTTTTTTTAATGTTGAAAAATTGATCTATAAAAATATATGAATACTTTAACTTTTTGGCTTCTTTTTTATGGGAACTGTATGTATACATATACAAAACATAGGATCGAGTCTGCTTCTTTTTTATGGGAACTGTATGTATACATATACAAAACATAGGATCGAGTCTTCTAGAATAGTTATACAGATGTATTAGAACAAGACAATTTGGTTGGATATATTTATGCTCATTAGTTTTTTATGAAGAAATTGTTACTAAGTATGAGGCCTCTTGAGGCCTCTTGAAGTGGATTGGAATACCTTATGATATCTATTACGATAATTTTGTTATCCTTAATAATGATTATTTAAATTTTTCTTAAGAATTTTTTTTAATAATTTAATATTTATATTTATATTGAATTAGTTTGAAAGTTGAATGATTTTTCATCAACCTAGAATCAATATTAGTTAAATGATTTTTCTTTAACCTAGAATGAATAATATCTTATTATTTTATTGTTGAATTTAAAATGTTAATGATCTAGATTTATTGTACAAATGATTTCTCTTTAACCTAGAATGAATCAATATCTTAATATCTTATTATTTTATTGTTGAATTTAAAATGTTAATGATCTAGATTTATTGTACAACACATGTGTAACTTGGCTAATTTTATTTTATTGTTGAATTTAAAATGTTAATGATCTAGATTTATTGTACAACACATGTGTAACTTGGTTAATTTTATTTTATTGTTGAATTTAAAATGTTAATGATCTAGATTTATTGTACAACACATGTGTAACTTGGCTAGCTAAAATTAGGTATGAAGTAGGTGCATACTAAGAACTAACTACCTAGCATATAGTTAGGTGTGAGTTGTTGAGTTTCACCTTATATCAATTCAAATACTTATGTCTTGTATTATTATTATCTTATTATTGAATTTAAAATGTTAATGACCAAGATTTATTGTACAATACATGTGTAACTTGGCTAGCTAAAATTAAGTATGAAATAGGTGCATACTAAGAACTAACTACTTAACCCATAATTAGGTGTGGGTTGTTGAGTTTCACCTTATTATCAATTCAAATACTCATGTCATGCATTATCTCTTGTTGCATAATAAATAAATGGTTATGCATAATAAATAATCAGTAACATTTATATATTTAGTTGTAGCTTTAACTCAATTTTAAATAAAAGTTCATTATAGGTTCATAGTTAGGTGTGGGTTGTTAAGTTTTACCTTATTATCAATTCAAATAATGTCATGCAATATATCTTGTTGTATAATAAATAAATGGTTATGTATAATAAATAAACGATTATGTGAAATAGTAACATTTATATATTTAGTTATATTTTTAATCTAATTTTAAATAAAAATTATTATATATATTTTAATGAAGTTAATTATGTAAAAGTTAAATGTAAATTTCAAAATTCTATTAAAATTATTAAAATCAATAAATGCTAAGTCCTTATAATTCAAAATTTATACATATGTATACAAATGTGTCATTGTTTAATTAGTCATAACTCATAACTCTTTAAAATTAAATATTTATACATAAATGGAACTGTTTGTTATTTACAACCAACATAAAATATTATAATGAAATGTGACATAAGAATAAACTTCTTAATTATTACAAACTTATGTATCTATATTGTTTATAACATTTCGTTTATATAAGTTTAGATGAAATAATTTTGAGTATATTTTAGTAAAATATGAAATGTGACATAGGAATAAACTTCTTAATTATTACAAACTTATATATTTATATTGTTTATAACATTTCGTAACTTCTTAATTATTACAAACTTATGTATCTATATTGTTTATAACATTTCGTTTATATAAGTTTAGATGAAATAATTTTGAGTATATTTTAGTAAAATATGAAATGTGACATAGGAATAAACTTCTTAATTATTACAAACTTATATATTTATATTGTTTATAACATTTCGTTTATATAAGTTTAGATGAAATAATTTTGAGTATATTTTAGTAAAATATGTATTTAAGTTTATTTATTTTTTATGGTTTTTAAAAGAGTAAGTAAAAAAATGGATTTTGTTTTTCATGTTTTTGAAAATTTTAATAAGATTTTTTTTTAAAGATATAGTTTCATTGATTGATGTAAATTTTCATCATGAAATTTTATTTTTAATAATTTTAACCTATTTTAAAAATGATTGAGTCATTGAAATTTAAAAATAAATAAATGAATATAATTATTGGAGTAGTGGTTTTGAATATTGCTTACGAATTGCGTCTAGGGTTCACCTTTGAAACCTACCACCAACTTCCATTGCCGTGACCATGGAGATGGAGGGAGGGGGGCCTTCGCCCCCCTCCTACAGTTCTGTTACAACAAAGGAGCATGACTCCACTCACTTCAAATGCCCGACCTTCGAACTCCTGGAGGGCATGCAACAATTAATCCGGGAGGATGAAATGCCGAAGGAAAAAACGATGGAAATCGACCTCAAAACTAGTCAACCAAAAACTAAATGAACTTGGGAACCTGACAAATGCATCCCACAAGCCCCGATAGCTCCTAAATACATCATCATTTCTCCAAGAATAGAGGATCAGAAACAATATATGAGGGATTTTTCCATGATATGAAAATTCCTAGGGCTATGGCCTTCCAAAAAAGACTTGTTCAAATGGATTCAACACTGGTGGAAACCCAAGGGTCACTATGACCTCCAATTTGGATCAAAAGGCTTCTTTACAATCATACTGCAAAACTTGGAGGACAAAAATTAAATCTTCGAAGGGGGGGCGTACTTCTACAACTCGACAGGCCTTTTTCTCTGATTCTGGATGGAGAGATTCAACCCGGAAAAGGAAGACTAAACCCACGCTCTGGTTTGGTTGTGGTTGTATTTTCTCCCACATGAATTTTGGCTAGAGGAGATCCTCGCAATAATTGGAAACACCATCGACACCTATATCAAAGCCTCGGAGGAAACCAAACAACAAAGGTACACTGCTTATGCTCACATCTGTGTCTATTTAAATATTTCGAAACCCCTCCCCGATGCCATTACCCTGGATTACCAACATGACGAATGGTCCCAAACCCTAGATTATGAGCACATACCCTTTCGCTGCCGCAAGTATCACGAGCATGGACATCTATTCAACAAATGCCCTCTAAATAACCCTCCCAAGCCAGCTCAGGAAGATCCTGACAAATCCAAGGATGAATTCACCCAAGTTACGGGTCGACGAAAGAACCAAGACAAGAGGGCACCTCCCCAGGCCCCCCCCAGACCTCCTACCAAGAACTCCTTTGACGCCCTTCAAACCCCATTGGATACCCCCTCTTCTTCCACCAACCCTTTGACAACCGCTGTAACCGGTCAAACCGTTATTCCTGATCCCCCTGCCCAATATTCCTCTCAACCACTTGTCACGACGCCCTCCCTTCCAACCACTCTCAACCCAAAAATGGGTGATTCAGACATGGACATGGAGGATCAAGAGCTGGCAGGTATCGATATGGCGCATCTGGAGAAAGCCTATCGTAAGCATAAACTGTACACCATACCGCCCGACCAGCTACCAAAGGTGCACAATTTTTTTCTCAATTCTTCGGAAGGAGGATCAGCCCAAGCCAACACAAACCTAGGAATACAAAAATAAACCTCAAAGGAACAACACAAGCCCACAAAAGATGAGAAAAAGAGAGGTAGGAAACTGAAACAACAACTCATACAAGACGTCAATAAATTTCTCGTCAACTCAGGTCAAACTCATTTGATCTCAGACAACTTCCCTCCCCTCCAACCCCCATCATCCTCATGAAGATGCTATCTTGGAACATAAGGGGCCTCAATGCAAAAAGAAAACAAGGTTTGCTTAAAGAAAGAATCAAGAAGAAACAACCAAATGTACTCCTCCTACAAGAAACGAAATGTGCGGGAGTGGAAGTGCATAATACTCTTCAAAGATGCTGGAAACAAGCCCAACATGTGGAAGTGGATGCCAGGGGGGAAACTGGAGGTCTAGAAATGCTCTGGAATCCAACCACAGTTCTACTTGACAACTTTTTTACCTCTAAATGGACCATCATAGCCTCCTTTCGCCTCATTGGATTGAACGAACAAGGCTACATCACAAACTTCTATGGACCCCCCTGACCAGGAGACAAGGAAGCTTTCCTCCAGCACCTGGAATGGGTAGCAGGATACATAGGCCCCCAAAAATGGATTCTCGGGGGAGACTTCAACATGATCATAGGGTTGGAAGAAAAAAATGGGGGCAATTGCACCCTAGAAAATGAAAACATACTCTTCAACCGTACCATAGGCCTTCTGAACCTCATTGACGTTGGAACAGACAATGGGCCGTTTACTTGGTCCAACAGACGCTCGGGATCCCAACACGTTTCCAACAGAGTAGATCAGTTCCTAATCTCAGAAGCCATAATGATGGACGATTATCTTGGAATTCCATAGTCATTGACACCCCGGGATCAGATCACTGGCCAATACTACTAACTCTCAATATCACTGGCACCCCGGGAAAAAAACCTTTCCTCTTTGAAAAATTATGGTTGACACACCGACCATATTTCCAAAAAAACATCAAGACATGGTGGGAAGAGGTGCCTATCCAAACAGGGACCCCGATGTATTGGTTCCAACAAAGTCTAAAAAACCTCAAACAACACCTAAAATCCTGGAATAAGTCCACCTTTGGTGAGATCTTCCAAGCACATGAGCATCTAAACCAACAAATGCAGACACTCCAACAACAAATCCGAACACAAGTTCTCACAGAAGTCTTAAAAACACAGGAGAATCTCCTAAACAACCAGATCGTAGAAAGAAGAGCACAAGAAGAAGTACTCTGCAGACAAAAATCCCACATCCAATGGCTGAAAGAGGGGGAAAAAACACCAAATTCTTCTACAGATCCATGTTTCAACGTCGCCAAACAAATCACATCACCCACCTAGTCTTGGCGCAAGGTACAACAATTCAACAACATGTTGATATGGAAAAGGAAATGCTCTCCTTCTACCAAACTCTTCTTACAAAACCCCCAGTAGACTGCTCACGGGCCATCGAGTCCATCCTAAAAAACATTCCCAAGGAGGTCACCAAAGAGAAGAATGAGGCCCTTATGAGACCGATCACTTAGGAGGAGATCGATCAATCTCTTAAGGATACCCCACTAGGCAAAGTCCCCGGGCCAGACAACTTCACTTCATATTTCTTTCACTATTATTGGGGAATCATCTGTGAGGATGTCTGGGAAATCATCGAAGACTCCAGAAGATCCGGGAAGGTCCTTCGGGCCCTCAATGCAACCTTTCTCACCCTCATACCTAAAGAAAACAACACCACTTATCCCTCACACTTCAGGCCCATTTCCCTCTACAACGTCATCTACAAACTCCTAACAAAGATCATTGCAACCCACCTCAAACCCATTCTACCATTCCTAATCTCCCCAGAACAATCCGGCTATGTGGAGGGCTAAAAAATCTTGGACAGCGTAATCCTAGCTCATGAAATTATCCACTCGCTTCACTCAACCGAAACTCAAGGTATGCTACTAAAACTAGATCTCTCTAAAGCTTTTGATAAATTTAGCTGGAGCTACTTAAGGTCAAATCTCCTAGTCCTTGGCTTCGATCCCACTTAGGTCTCATGGATTGTCAACCTCACCTCTTCAACCTTGTTTTCCATCCTCATCAATGGTGTCCCCCCCAAACCCTTCTCCTCCTCAAGAGGAATAAGACAAGGGGACCCACTCTCGCCCTTCCTTTTCATCCTTATGGCAGAAGGGCTCAGTTGCACTCTGAAAGTAGCCATTAGGGACAACTCTCTCTATGGCCTCACCCCCCATGGTATTTCTCCCCCCATATCGCATATCCAATTTGTTGATGATATACTTCTTCTGGGATTGTCTATAGCCAGAGAAGCCTTGCACTTCAGATCTATCATTGACCTCTTTTGCGAAGCATCAGGCATGGAGGTGAATCTAACCAAATCCCAAGTCTTATTTTTCAACACGCCTATTGAAATCCAAAACCATCTCACTCACATCTTGGGCTTCACATGCAACATCCTCCCATCTGTCTACCTGGGCATCCCCCTCATTGACAACCCACTCAGAAATGCATCCTGGGGCTCCTTGCTGTCCAACTTTTGAAAGAGACTCTCCCTTTGGACCTTTCATTCCCTCAATCTTCCTGGGCACCTCATCATCCTCAAATAAGTTCTCCAAGCTCTCCCGGTCTACATATTCTCAGCCTTGGCAACCCCAAATTTTATCCTCAACACCTTAAGAAATATTCAAAGAAGCTTTCTATGGCAGGGCAATAAAGAAGGGCACAAAATATCCCTGGTAAGCTGGCAAAAAGTATGCAATCCAAAAAAAGCAAGGGGCCTCGGTCTCCGAGACCCAACCTCCATCCCTTGAAGGAGCATCTCGTCTCAAGGAAAATTTTAAATCAACAAGGGGAGGACATACTCAGATGGGGACACTCCACCACAGGTGCCTTCAACATCCCAGAAGCTTACTACATAAAAGCAGGTCACAAAACCTTACCTCGAGAGGAGGTTTGTGGCAAGATTTGGGACATGAAATCCTGGCCGAAAATTAGTACCTTCCTCTGGTTAGTGGTGCATAACAACATTCTCAGCTGGGACAATTTAAGGAGAAGGGGTTTCATTGGTCCCTCCTGGTGTCAGCTATGTGGACGAGACGAAGAAACTCAAAACCATCTCGTCAACCTGTGCCCCTATAGTTTGCGCATCTGGGATTATAGCACCAACATTATGAGAACAATGGACATGAACCACACAGGTCTAAGAGAAACTATTGAATACTGGAGAAGATCAACCTTTCATTCACCCATCCTCAATAGAATCTGGCAGTTGCTCCCGGGCTTCATTCTCTGGAAAATCTGGAAAGAAAAAAACAGACGAATTTTTAAATCGGTCACCAGGAACTGGCAATATGTGTGGACCACAATCCACACCAACATCAATGAAACAATATCTCTACACCCCTGGATGGAGTAGGATCTAAAAGGCCCACAAAATGAAAGTATCATCCTCATCACCTGGCGACTCAATATCAATCCTTGATCTAGGTGGATATCGGTGGCCACCCACCTTCTCCAACTGGCCCAAAACATGTTTCTGGCAATTTTGGTAATTTACTATTTTTAGCAGTTTTTAACTTCCGGGGCCATTTTGAGGCCTTAAACGACGTTTTTTGGGAAAA
>ML779788.1:336331-358460 GCA_009831015.1 Picea engelmannii
CTGAAGAGATTCAGAAGTGCTCCTAACAATAGGAAATAGCTGAGCTTATATATGCTCAAAGCAAGACAGAAATAGAAAGTACAACTGTCCAGTACAGCTGGCAGTGTACGGTTAGTCTGTTGAGTATACAATATATTTAACAATAAGTTAGTGAACACAGTAATTTATTAGGTAAATGTAAAAAAGTAAACATATAAATGGATGTTTTTATAACAGCTCGAAAGTTAATGGATGAAATCAAAGTCATTCATTTATTGTAACGACTAAGAATATTCTAGGCATATTTAATCTCGTCCATAGAAAACGTATTAAGAACTAAAAACCTATTAAATGTGCCCATTGTCAATAGATATACGCCTTTCGGCTTAAAAATATTTTAGGTATTTAAGAATTAATTATTCCTTCTTTAAAATGAAATAGAATAGTAAAATATTTATTTATTTATTTAAGAATTAGTTATTCCTTCCCTCTTAATTGTTTTTTACTTATAATTTTATATAATGTTATAAACTAATCTTGCTAATGGAATATATCTTTATGATTGAGTTTTGTTCTAAATTAATATACTTCTTTTTACAAAATGATTAATATATGTTTATGTTTGAGTTTTGAAGTGATGTGGACAATTTAGCATGTGGTTTAGGGATCACATTCGAATTAGGTTACACCAACCCTTAGGATAGATGAAGTTTAGATGTCTCTTCCCCACTACCGTGGGTTTCAAATTTGGGTCACCATAAAGAATGAGACCCTTCAAAAAGCTAACAAGATTTGGCCATGTGATTTTAATTTATATTAAGTTCTTTTCCTTTTATTATAAAGTGTTTTTATATTTGTTTTTTAATATTTATAGTGTTAATGGAGGACTAAAATAACCTAGCACCAATTTTGTATGTCAATGATATCCAAAAATATTTTTAAAATAAAAAATATTAAAATAACAAAATTAACTAGCTAAAAACAAACTTAGAATTGAATCTAAATCATAAACCTAGGGTTTGTAGGTTTTCAAAGGTTGAGTTTTCCATATTTGTGAAGATTTGTGATAATAGAGTTTATATTTTTAGAGGAATAGTGCTTATTTTAAACATTTTGAAGGTCGAATGGAAAATATAAAAAATAGAAACAATACAAAAATAACAAAAAAAAAAAGAGGTTTGGAATAACTACTTTGGTTTTTTGGTGTGTGTTTTGTAGTAGGAGGGTTGTGAAATTCATTTGGAGAAGGTCTTGAGGTTGAGGTAGTCTATGGCTTAGAGACTTGATGTATCAGTTGGATGGGAGAAATATCCCGAAGGGAAATCTATAACATTTTTATAGTTCATAAATTTTTAGTCAAGAGTTAAAATGAACTTTTAAGTCTAGATTAAGAGTTTTATTACTAAAATTAAAACTAAAACTAATCAAATAAGAATATATTTAATCCAACATTTCTCCATATGAACCCATAGTTTAACTAACACTAAATATGTATCTGAGCTTGTGACTATACATCAACTAAAAAGAATTGAAAAATATTTGATCAACCATCTATTTTTTTAAGTTTTAATCTAAGATATATAAAATATTTAAATAAAAACAATAAAAACAAAATATTAATCATAAAAAAATACAATGAAAGTGTTCCACGGATAATTAACTCTGCATTATTTAAAAAAAAAAAACCTTCAGAGTTCTAATATAGAAGTTCTAGATAACAATACACTCAAGTCAACTTTAGAGAATTATACATATCGAATCACTGTACAAATGTTAATGATTAAAGACACCATCAAATGCTTGAAGGTATATCAATTTATTTTATTTTTTTAATTTAAATTGTAAAATTTGTATTATAAAAGGCAACACCGAGACAACAAATTATGAGATGAAAAAATTCTTGAGTTGGAGAAGATCAAAACCAGATTTTGCTAGATTGAGTATTAAATTATATCCATGATATATACAACTGTTCCAATCCAAAATTCTGCTAGTGTAGATTCTAAAAAAGACCCTAAACTTAACCAAAATTTAAAGCACATACTAACTTAAACTTAGGGAGGAAACCTGATCTGATCATCTACATCTTCCATTTCCGGATCATCTGGCTATTGCGTAGTGACTTTGAGATCTGGAAAAGGTGGGGCCGGGACTGGAATTTGCAGATTCTGTGTCCCCTGTTATATTTTCTTACTTGTTTTTCATTACGAATACACATAATATAAATACATTTATGGATATGTTTAAACTGGACATATTTGTTGAGAAAATTTCTCAACAAACTTAAAAAACAGACTCCAACTAATTACTAGTATAAGCATTATTTCAGATACTTGAAAGGTTGGTTGGAGGCAGATTTCCTCCAACTGACATCTTAAAGTATTGAACTGACTTCTGAAAGCATCGACCTCATCATTCGGTGACTGGAAAGACTATCTATGATAAACGTTTAACTCCAGAACTGCGAGGACTTGGGATGCTGACATAAGAGAGACGAAATAGATGAGATGGAGCAAGCGACGTACAGAGGAGGTGAAGTGGCTCGCGAGGGCATGGAAGGATGAGAGATAACAGAAGCGAGGGGGCGTACGGATCTCTAAGTGGCATCCTGCAAGTAGGGACAACACAAAAAAAACCATGGGAAAAAGGTTGGAATGAGAGAGGTGAGCAACATGAGTGGGTTAACTTGGGAGTTATTTTCTCTCCTTTGGTGGTGCAGTTTTAAATTTCTTGTTACTCATAGATTTTTTGAGCATTTAGGTTGGTTTAAAATGGGGCAAATCCCCTGGAGTAAGGATTTGAAATGTATGGAACTTTTATCTATGTGAAACTCAGGTTACCCTTGATTGCCTGAAAAATGGTTTAAAATGGGGTAAATCCCCTGAAATAAGAATCTGAAATGCATGAAACTTTTATCCATATAAAATTCAGACTACCCCTAATTACCTGAAAAATAAATCTATTTACTCCCGAATTAGCCTACTCTCTGAGCAACATACCAGGGGGACAAGAGCAGGTGAGAAGATAGATCATCTTAGATGGGCAAAAGGCAAGTATGGGGGGAGGAAGAATGGAGGCACAAGTGCGCGAAGTAGAGGGATGAAAAGGCCAAGGGAAGGGAACCTGAGGATCCGAGAGTGAGGATTGGTGGAAGGCCACATGGTGACAAGAAAAGGGGCTAAGCACAATGCCCTGAAAAGGCTTAGACCAAGGGTGCATGACATGAACAAGGAGAGGGGTCTAAGGAACTGGGCTAAAGCTTGTTCTTCCATTGATAGATAAATAACCTATTTCTCCAGTGACTCGTTTATTGGCAAATTCATCACGAAGGGAGTTGAGTTCTCTTGTGATGTGCCATGGGAAGACTTGATTGAATTCCTAAATGATGTCTTGGATGCAGAGAAAAATCGATCTCAAACTTGCATTCGTAGGAAGGGAAGATTGAATCAATTGTCTGATTGTGTTTTTAAAGTCATCCACTACTAATATGACCTCTATGTTTTTAGATTTAGTTACGAGTAATCCTTGCAAGAGGAGGTAAGCTTCCACTTGATTGTTGAAGGTCACTCCTATGTTCCAAGAGTAAATTGCTTCAATTTACATTATAGAGTCATAAATCACCCGTTCTACTGGCAATGTAATTATGTAATATATAAATGAAGAACAATTTGAAATTTTATTAATTTTTAAATAGATTTGATTTCAATTTTTTTAAATATATAAAATTTTAATATTAATTTAAATTACTATAGCTAGTTATGATAAATATTATATAATTATTAATTTATTAATACAATTTGAGTGGGCTTAATGGTTAAAAACATGTATTTCTTTTTAAAAGGTTATAAGTTCAAACCCAGAGAAAGTAAGATATATTTATTTTAAAATAAATAAAATAAAAACAATAAAATAAAATTTGAAATTTGAGATTTATTTTAAATTTGTGATAACATGATTTATGTTTTTTTTTTTTTGAAGTTTGAGATTTATTTTTAAACATTTTAAAGGTTAAATGGAAAATGAAAAAATAAAATAGAAACAATTAAAAACAACAATTTTTTTTTGGAATAATTAAGTTGACCTTTTGGTGCATGCTGTGTAGTAGGAGGGTTGTGAAATTCATTTGGAGAAGGAATTGAGTTAGTGCGAGGTTTATGTTTTCTTTCTAAAGATTTAGAGAGTTAACTCTTAGTCGAGAGTTTTCTTACTTAGGAAAATTATCCGCTGAGAGAGTTTAATAAGAGGTCAAATTCTTGACAAAGGCTGAGAGATTTTAATAAGAGGTCAAATTCTTGACAAAGGCACACATGCCTGCAAAGAAATATGTCAGATTTAAGATGGACAGGTATTGTCAAAAGGATGACGAGCTTTCTTAATGACATGTGGTCAAAGGGTGGTGAGCTCTATAGTGAACGCATGGCAAGGGAGTCTTTTTTCCATGGACTCCAAACTCCTCGTTCATGGGTGTATATTATTTGTTTA
Source organism: Picea engelmannii (assembly GCA_009831015.1). Classification (NCBI taxonomy): domain Eukaryota; kingdom Viridiplantae; phylum Streptophyta; class Pinopsida; order Pinales; family Pinaceae; genus Picea; species Picea engelmannii. Next base: position 340,793 of record ML779788.1, read on the forward strand.
GAAAAAATATATATGATCAAATGAAAAAAAATGAGTATATATATATATATATATATATATATATATATATATATATATATATATATATATATAATTAATATGGTTCTTAAAGGAGAGTAAGTTTAAAGTGGATAATCTTATTAATTTTTTAGTCTTTTTTTAAAAATTTAATAGGATTTTTTTCAAAATTATAGTTTTATTAATTAATGGAAATTTTGATTATAGAATTTTATATTTAAAGATTTTAACCTATTTTAAGAAGATCCAAATCAAATTTAGATAAAATGAATAAATGAAAAAGGGATCTTACTTAATTAAAAATATATAATCATAATATTAAATGAAAAATGGATCTTACTTAATTAAAAATATATAATCATAATATTAAATAAAAAAGGGATCTTACTTAATTAAAAATATATAATCATAATATTAAAAAAAAATTATCCACTTATTAAGTCACTCTATTTTCAAATATATCACTTCCTCATCTTTTATATATTTAGTTAATATTAATTTTACTAATTCATTAAATACTTCATCTCATTAATTATCTTAATTGATTCAATACTTCATCACATTCATTTTGATAGAAACATATCAAACATATCATGTACCAATTACTAGAAGTGACTTTGTTGGGTCATTTTCAACATTCAACAAGTGCTGCAACGTAGTCCTTGTCGAGTTGAATTGGGAATAAATGCACAGGGATGGGGAAAAAGTAGCGGAGGCAGATGGAAACTGCAGCAGAGATGTGGCAAGCAACATGAAGCACATGTGGTATCCGTGCAGGAAATGACACGTGGCCTCTAGAGTCCCATTTAATTTTTGAAACTATATAATCCATCTTGCTATGTTCAAAATTTCCTATCTTTCGAGTAGTGTGATTTGCTATGTTCGAAATTTCCGTTCCTATCTTGCATGTTTTATCTCTTCAATGTATTTATGAAATTCATTGATAATGATTTACGTATGATTCCAATTGGTTAGAGTTAAGTACAATTTCCATAGACCATTTGGGTTGTGTGTCTCTATATGTGCCACGACAAATAAATTTATATGCATAGCAAGAGAAAAATATATGCATGAGAAAAAGATAAAACACAGAAGACACATATAAAGTTACATTCAAATTAAATAAACATAATTTCTTGACATTCAACATAGTTGAAGATACAAATTTTTGAGCACATAAATATAAAAGGAGATAAAAATAGTTTTGTTTGAAATATATCAAAAAATAATATTGTCTGTTACATATTCTTGGAAATTTAAATGCGTTTGTAATATAGACTGGGAATGGGGATCTCACAGACCATAAGATAAATATGTACAAGAAATAGGACCGTGGAAAGAAGAAGTGGGCGACGATAGAGAGCAATACATGAAAAGAAGAAATTAGAAGGTATCAATCTTTGGCTAGACATTTCTATTTAAAAAGGTGGAATAACTGGATTGATAAACAAAGCAGGATGTGATCAGTATAGACTTAGAGTGATGGTACATATCACCCCTTTTTCTATTTTTTTTCTAATGCCTTTTTATTGCTGTCGTCGACGACTACTGAAATCATGCCAACTTCCTGTTTCCTTTTGTCGACGACCTGCTCCATTTCCCTTTAGACCTATTCTTCAATGTAGCTTTTCAAGGGGGCCACGTTGATCTCATTCTAGATTTTTATGTTGAAAAGTTCCTTTTCTAATTCCCTTAGATCGATAGAAAGATTACACAGAGCCTGATCAATTTCTTCATTTTGTACCGAATAATTGACTAGCTAGTTGTCCACGTCATCTTCACCATACTCAAGGATGCTGTAAAATTTTTCTAAAGACAACTCCTTAAAAATATCAACTTGTTTATCGAAGGCTTTCTTAGTTAAGGGCAATGAGTTGACGATTAAGTTGGGGTCTTGGACCTCGTTGGTCCTTCCGGCTAAGTCTATTTCAGTCAACTTTGTGAATAATTTTTCTTTCTTTGATATGGCTTGTTCACATGATTGGACAATGAGATGCAGGTTCTTCACTTTCTCTTTCCAACATGCATTTAATTGAGTGATCTGGTTTTGGGAGGGGAGATCTTCTTGTATTCTTCTCGTTTCTGTCCTGTTGTTGACATGGGTGCCAAAAGGGATGACCGTGTCTAAATAGAAACATTCTTCATTTCTTAAATTTGCCTGCAAATGTTCGAGCAAAGCATGTGCCCTTGTTCCAAGGGAAGCCATACTTTGTGATGTTTCCCATGCCTCAGTAATCAATTCCATTCTTTACTTGATATTATTCTCCACATATACTCTACACAATGCAAGGAGGCTGGAGGATCCTTTTAACTTGGCTGCAGGGGTGGAAGGCATGGCTATTGCTAAAGGATTGGAAAGCAATGGAATAGGAATCAAAGCTTCCTCCAATTCCTTGACTTGGTCCTTCAGTTTGGCATTCTCGGCCTCAATGCCTCAAATGGAATCATCAAGAGAATCTCCGGTTACTCTGTGAAGTCAGGAGATTTGGGATGGACGCCTGTTCATAAGGTTAATATCTGAATGAGATTTCCCTTTTTTATTTTTTACATCTCTCTTTTCAATAATTAAATTTTTTGACTCGCTGTAAAAAACAAAGCTTTGGAATATGAAAGATTCATCTTCGTAAAAAAATTTGGAATCAACTATTTCCATTGGGAGACTATGCTAGATGGTGTCTCTGGGCTTATCAAGGTTGCAGAATAAACTATCTAGATCAGTCTCAAGTTCCATGTTCTCACTCTCAATTTCAGGCTCTTCCACCTGCCCTACAATTTTTTTTCTCTTCTTCTCCACGGGAAGCTTGTGAGAAATATCAATTTTAGGGTGAGGAGGGTTGTTATCTCCTCCTCCGTTTGAAGAATTCTGGGTTGATTTCTTACTGGGGTGGGCTGTTGGAGCGATGCTCTAGGATGTCGTACTTTTGGGAGTGGTATACGGTGATTGAACACTCTTCTCATCGGGGCATTTTCCCTGTTGCTTGTACAATTCAATGTTGCTCTACAATGTGTCTAGGTTGCCGACATCAGAAGCAGGAGTGTTGTCGTCAGTGTCTCTATTTTTTCTCAGGTGTCTCTGGAAAAAAGAATTGCTGAGGCCAACTGCAAGTAAATGTTCTAAAAAAATTCCATTAGGGTCGAACCGTCTTAGCCTTTCAGCATATCTCAGGTTCAAGTTGTTGAAATGGGCTGCGAATTTGTCAATTTTGTTAATGTTCCTCAACACAAAGTCCCTGACTTTCCAAGGCAAAGAAATCAATTGTTTTTTTCTCTTCTCTTGGAATAGATGCAACCGGTAGTTGTATTTCCTTGCTATTTCTATAACAAACATTTTTTCTGTAATGTGACATGGAAGGAGAGTAGGTTTTTCCTTGGAGCCAAAAATCCTTATCACACTGCAATTATCCATTTGTTCAAGTGCCCCCTTCCTATCCCAAAACTTGGTTGCGTGGTTAGATATGCGGGGATCATCCTTTCCTAATAATAAAACTTCGAAAACAGAGACAAAGTCATTAAAAAAATCATAAAAACAGTGGGAGGCCTTGTGCCTCCACAAGACCTGGTACCAGAAGGTTACTGGGTCAAATTCCTAGTTTACCTTCTTTGACAGAGACAGTTTTGGAAACGGACAACAATGCACTATCGCGAAAACCAAGTAGGATGACATATAAAATTTCTTCTCTTTTTTGAAGCTTGACAATTGGGAACAAATTTCATGGGAAATTAGCTTCCCCCATTAAAAAATGGCTTGTTCCTTTACTATGAAATGCAAAATATAAAGAACCATGCGGGAATAGTTGTTGTGGATTCCTGTCTCGTTATTCTCGTAAACAACCAGAAAATTTCCCAGAATGGATTTCTAAATGAACTAACCTGCAAGCTTGGGATATCTTCAGCAACTGTCATCGGGTCTTCTAGGAACTCGGGCAATAGGTCCAACCCGTTATTATTCTTTCTTAGGAACTTCTTGGAGTCTTCTCCTCTGAATGTCAATGTTGGCTCCGACAATCTTAACATATGGAGGAAGACCTGAGGTGACAAATAAACAAGAGAGTGGTCCCGCAGTGGAATAATTCTTTGGCCTGAAATATATTTATCGGCGCACCAAGAGACCAGCACCTTACAGTTAAAAAATCTAGGGACACAACCTGCACGAGCAATTCCAGAGGTCCAAATTATTTTGTTCTAGGCGGAAGGGGATGTGTAGTAAGAATATGCCTTGGACTACTGTAAGTTCTGGTTCTTGCGCCTGAAGATGTTCACTGTATCTCCATAGAAATGCTGTCGAGATGGTGCCATAAGTTTACGAGAACGTCCATTTGCTTCAGACGATGTTTGAAATGAACAGTTGGAGGGGATAATATAACCCTCTGCAAATGTTGGTTCAATGCGTGTGAATGGGAAATCTCCTTGAGCCTTTCACTCATTAATGACAATATCTATGGGTGATGCATGATGAGATGTTAGCAGTAAAGATTAATTATTGCATACTTAGAAGTGAGAAGGTAGAGGGTATGATGAAGAGCAATTAAGGATTGGAGGTTTCGTAAACGTGCCAACCCGACGACGCGCGAACGAAATTCCATGATGTTTGAAATTAACACTCAGAAGGGATAATATAACCCTCTACAAATCTTGGTTTAATGTGTATTAATGAGAGATATCCTCGAGCCTTTCAATCATCAATGGAAATCTATATGGTTCTTGCATGATGAGTTGTTAGCATTAAATCTTATTAATTGCATATTTATAAATAAGACCTTATATATATATATATATATATATATATATATATATTAATGTTTTTATAAACAATTTTTTATTATAAACAAGTGTGAAGGTGACAAAGACGAGGAAGAGAAAGTAAGAAATGGCCAAGTATGAAAAATGGTCGGACGATCTTCAAAATAGGGTTACAAGGGATACTCGAGAGATGTGAGTGTCCAACGGTCAAATTGTATGTCTTAGAATTTTTGACTGCAAAACGCGTAAAATGTAAGAGGGCATGATGGGGCAATTCAACGATCGATTTGTATATTTGCGAAATTATGGGAAAGTGGATAAGTATGGAATAGGGAAACGGTCGGTCAGACTCATTTTCAGAATTAAGGATTGAAGGTTTCGTGAATGGGCCAACCCAACAACGCGCAGACGACATTCCATGATGTTTGAAATTAACACTCGGAAGGGATAATATAACCTTCCGCAAATATTGGTTTAATGCGTATTAATAGGAGATCTCCTCAAATCTTGGTTTAACATTAAAGCTTACTAATTGCATACTTAGAAATAAAACCTTAGACACACACACACACACACACAATGTTTTTATAAACAATCATTTTTATTATAAATAAGACTCATATATATATATATATATATATATATGTTTTTATAAACAATTTTTTTATTATAAAGAAGTGCGAAGGTGACGGGGACGGGGAAGAGCAAGTAAGGAATGGCCAAGTATGAAAAGCAGTCAGACGAGTTTAAAAATAGGGTTACAGGAGATTCTCAGGAGAGGTGAGGGCCCGATGGTCAAATTGCATGTCTCGGAAACTTTGACTGCAAAAGGCGTAAAATGGAAGAGGGCATGATGGGGTAGTCCAACGACCGGTTTTTATATTTGCGGAATCCTGGGCGTTGTTTGCAAGTTGTGAAACAATGGAAGGGAAATCTTGAGCCCGCTTGTCCGGGAACCCGCAATCGAAAAAGTGGCTAAGTATGGAATAGGGAAATGGTCGGTCATACTCGTTTTCAGTAATATATTGAAATTTGTAATAGATATCCCATTACCTGGCAAGATCTTTTCTGCGTGTATATCACATAATTTCGGGTGTTGTTTGCAAGTCGTAGAACAATGCAGGGGAAATATTGAACCCGCCTGTTTGGGAACCTGAAAGTGAAAAATTCGGTAAGTATGGAATAGGGAAACAGTCCATGGGACTCGTTTTCGATAGTATATTTATATTTGTAATAGATATCCCATTACCTGGTAGGATATTTTCTGCATGTTTTTGGACAAGTTGTGTAGGGACATTTAGTAAGACTGTCTCCTAGAGGCATGGTGAGCTGTTAGCATTAAACCTCAGTTATTGCATACTTGGAAAGAAGTGTGAAGGTGGAAGGCACAATAAACAACAATTAGGAATTGGAGATTTCGTGAACCCGCCAACCCAACGATCTGCGAAAGAGATTCGAAGAAATGTCCAAGTATGGAAAGAGGATGCATGGGCTTCAAAAAAGGGTGACAATAGTTCCCCAACAGATGTGAGGACCCGAAGGTCAAATTGCAAGTCCCAAAACTTTTGAGTGAAAACTTTGTATCACGGAAGAGGGTATGATGTGGGAGTCCGACAATAAATTTGTATATTGTGGAATTTCGGGTGCTGTTTGCAGGTCACAGAATAATGGAAGTGCAATCTAGAGCCCGCTTGCCAGGGAATCCGCGATCGGAAAAGTGTCTAAGTATGGAATGGGAAGCGGTTGATCGAAGTCGCGATATAAAAGCGGGAGTGAAAATGTAAACCCGCGAGTCTGCCAACTAGCGCAGTTAGACATTTTTTGAAAAATGACTAAGTAACCAGAAAGAGAAAGTAGAGGGGAAAAATAAACGAGAATTTGGTTAAGCATAGAAGAGGGAAAAGAAGGGCTAATATATTCAAATCTGTAATAGATATCCCATTTCCTGGAAATATCTTTTCTATATTTTTCTGGAGAAGTTGTATACTTGTTGCATATATTTGGAAAGAAGTCTACAGGTGGCAGGCACCGGAAACAATGACTAGGAATTGGAAATTTCCTGAACCCGCCAACCCGATGACCACGAAAGAGATTCCAAGAAATGGCCAAGTGTGGAAAGTGGTCAGACATGCTTAAAAATAGGGTGACAAGGGTTCCCGAGGAGACGTGAGGCCCCGACGGTCAAATTTTATGTATCATAACTTTTAAGTGCACAATGTGTAATACGGAAGAGGGGATGATGTGGGAGTCCGTAAGTGAATTTGTATATCGCAGAAGCTGTAGTGCTGTTTGCAGGTCACAAAACAATGGAAGTGTAATTTAGAGACCGCATGGGTGGGAACCCGTGATAAAAAAAGTGGCTAAGTATGGAAAGGGGAAGTTCTCGGTCGAAATCGCGATATAAAATCATGAATAAAAATGTGAACCCATGAATCGACCAACCCGTGCAGCAAGACATTTTCGAAAAAAAAATGACTAAGTAACCAGAAAGAGAAACTACAGGGGAAAAAGAAAGGGGGATTTGGTTAAGTATAAAAGAGGGAAAAGAAGAGGATAAAAGAGTGGGAAAATAGAAAAGCAGAGGGAAATTTTCATAAGAGGGAATTGGTTTCAAACAAGCCCCATTGTTGCAAAACTATCATTTTCTAGTCCAATATTTTATCCACTTACTCGTTTTCTATTGTGCTTGTACCATTAAAAAGGTTGTGAGCAAATGCTTTATTGAAGATTTGTTTTTATTGCAACTTGTGGGAGTAATTGTGTTCTTGATACATTCTTCCATGACTTTGACATATTAACTTAAGTATTAAACTTCTTGCATGATGGTTTGTTAGCATTAAAGGTTAATAATTGCATGTCTAGAAACAACAATGACGATCTTGAATTTTAATATTGTAGTTGATTTCATAGTCCCATTTGACTAAAACCACCATAGATCAATTTTTTTTATTCGTGAAGAAGAAATTTGGTGATTTCATTAATAAAGTAAAAAGTGCTCAAATAGAGGCTAGGGGATGGACAACTAATAAAATGTTTTCTTTCGGAGTAAAGGAATCAAGGAAGCGAAAGGGAAATAAGAAATCGTTTTCTCAACAAGGTTGAGATGAAAACGAAATTTCTAGGGTGGGGCCCCGACTGCCGCATCATGAATTAGTGTTTCTATGTTCTATTTGCATTACGAATAGAATTGAATGTTGGTTTGAAACTGTCCGAAATTCATTTTTGTTTCCATAGAAGTCTGATGGGATTGACACAATACATTGCCATATAATTGTTCAATGCTCCATATTAGATCAAATTACTTGAGCCAATACAATATTCAAGAACCAAGAGACTATCGAACCATGCAAATGAGAAGAGGTGTTAAATCCAACAAAGAAGCAACAACCAAGATTCCAAGGAATTTTTTTTAATAGTAAATCCATAAAAAACATACTGTGATCCAAATTTTATGAGCAGAACGAAATGAATACAGATTATTAACAGGTGCTTAACACAAAATAACAGAGATACAGTAAAACTGGTTTTCTATTCAATAACGAAATAAGCTGAAACTGTAAAATGCAGCGGAAACAAGCTTGCTAGAATGGTGGCAGCTTATCTCTGAGAAGAGATGTGACGGCAGCGTGCATTCGCAAGAAGAAGGTTACAATGAGGCTCTGAAGGACTTTTTACAATAATAAAGAATTCCAAAAACCATAGACATCCAAAAACCTAACCCTAGGAGATGAAACACCAAGAGTCATGTGGGCCCCATTTGGGTAAGCTAGTACATCAACTTCCCGGGGTTTTTGCATATGATCTCCATTTTAGGCATGTGATAGCCCGTTGGAAAGGTATTGCCGAGGAGATTCATTTTGGGGGCTCAATTATGCCTTCGACTATCATTGAGGAGCTCAATTCCGAAAAACCTTCATTTAGGCCCTCAAAATGGCCCCAGAAGTAAAAACTGCTAAAAATAGTAAATTGCGAAAAATGTCAGAAAACTGTTTTGAGCCAGTTGGAAAAGGTGGGTGGCCACCGATATCCATCTGGATCATACTGGGCAGTGTATATCTATCCATAGAAATTGGACTGATTTCTTTTCACCGAAACATTGAACATATTTGTCATAAATACAGGTACAAGATCTACAAAAAAAAGAAAAAAATAAACATTCATACAATTCTGTGTTGTTCTTCTAGTGGGACAACATGCAGGAGCCATCGATACACTCTTCAACATGCATAAAAAACTCATAACCATGCATATTTTTAGGCAGTCCTTGCAGTGTTCTCCTCAAAAGGTCAATGTTCGCTGTTGTAATATCAATATCTTGCGGAAGACCTGAGGCAACAAAGAAACATGAGAGTGGCTCCGCAGTGGAATAATTACTTGGCTTGAAGCAAGTGAACAACATTCCTGCTCCTGACGTTGGTGACCTGGAGACATTGTAAGACACCACTGAATTGTATAAATAACAGGGAAAAGGCCTCGACAAGAAGAGTTTCCAATCTGCAGCCGCCATTGTGAAGAGTATGACATCCCGCAACATCACTCCAATGACCCACCCCACCAAGAAAGCAACCCAGAATTTTTCAAACATAGGAGGACATAAGAACCCATCCTCGTGGTAAAATTGATAGTTCTCACAAGATTCCTATGAGGAAGAAGACAAAAAATGTTGTAGGGCAAGCGAAAGAAACCGAAACTTAAAGTTAGGACACACTAAGAGACCACCTCCTCACAGTCGAAGACTTCAGGGACACAACCTGTACGAGCAATTCGAGAGGTCAAATTAATTTGTTCTGGGCGGGAGGGGACCAAGAGACCCCTTCCTTACAGGAAAAGACTTCAGGGACACATGCTGGACGAGCAATTCTAGAGGCCCAAATTAGTCCATTCTGGGTGGAAGGAGATGAGTAGTAGGAATATGCCTTGCACCAGTGGGAGTTCTAGTCATCATCCCCTAAGATGTTAATTGTATATCCAAAGAACAGGAGAGTGGTCCCACAATTGAATAATTATTTGACTTGAAATATATCTCTCGGAGCATCAAGAGACCATTTCCTTATAGTGAAAGAATTCCTCCCATAATGAACTAATTTGGACCTCTGGAATTCCTACTCTCGAGTTGCAAAGCGACTATTGCATTCAACGTCGGTTTCTTTCCTAAAACCCCTTCCTTTGGTCTTGTCAGGGCTTCCATTGTCAAGTCGGCAAGTGCCCCCCATTATGGTTGATTTCAATTTGGGCAGAGGAGTGGGAACAATTTCTGTATTGCCATCATCCATTGCCATATCATCGTCCATCGGATCATCTTCTTCCAGCTCGAAATCGACCGCATCAACCTCTGCGCCAGCCATCAACGCATGCGGGTGCGCTGTCTGAGCATGCGGGGTTGCCTTGGAATTCTTTGGCTTGAAATATATCTCTCGGTGCAACAAGGGACCATCTCCTTTTTTTCTCCTAGGCGGAGGGAGATGAGTAGTAAGAATATGCCCTAGAGCACTGGAAATTCTGGTCATCATGCCCGAATGTGTTTACTGTATTTGGACAAAACTGTTGTCGAACTGCTGCCATAAGTTAACGAGAATGTCCGTTTTCTCCAAATAATGTTTGAAATGAACATTCAAAAGGGATAATATAACCCTCCACAAATATTGGTTTAATGCATATCTATGGGAGATCTCCTCTAGCCTTTCGCTGCTCAATGACAATCTCCACAGTTTGTGCATAATGAGCTATTACCATTAAAGCTTACTAATTGCATATTTAGAAAAAAGTGCAAAGGTGGCAGTGACGACAAAGATCGATTAAGGATTAGAGATTTCATGAACTCTCCAACCGGATGACATGCGAAAGAGATTGGATGATGCTTGAAATGAACACTTGGAACTGATAACACAACTCTTTGCAAATCTTGGTTTAATTTGTATCAATGATAAATCTGATCTAGCCTTTCAGACATTAATGACAATCTTAACGGTTCCTGCACGATGATATATTAGAATTAAAGCTTAATAATTACATATCTAGAAAGAAGCACGAAGTTGGCGGGGATGACAAAGAACGATTAAGAATTGCACATTTCGTCGACCCACCAACCCGCGAAAGAGATTCCAAGAAATGGCCAAGTATGGAAAGCGGCCGACTAAGCTTCAAAATAGGGTCACAAGTTATACTTAGGAGACGTGAGGGGACGATGGTCAAATTGTTTGTATCTGAACCTTTGACTGCAAAATGTGTAACACGGAACATGGCACAATGACCAATTTCAATAGTCAATTTGTATATCGCGAAGTTTCAGGTGCTGTTTGTAGGCTGCGGAACAATGGAAGCACAATGTTGAGCAAGACTGGGCAGGAATCAATGATGGAAATAGTAGCCAAGTATGCAATGGATAAGTGGTTGGTCAGACTCATGATATAAAAACATGAGGCATACTCAGAACATGGCATATTGAATGGCTTGAAAACAGGGCCACAAGTTCTACTCATGAGACGTGAGGGCTCGATGGTCAAATTGTATGTATCCCAACTTTTGATTGCAAAATGTGTAACACAAAACATGGGATAATGACAGACTTCGACGATCAATTTGTATATTGCGGAACTTCAGATGCTATATATAAAAGCATGAGACATTCGGAAAAATGACTAAGTAACCAGAAAGGGAAAGTAAACGAGAAAGAAAAGGGGAATTTGGTTGTCAATTTGTAGATCGGGGACGTTTGGGTGCTGTTTGCAGGCGATGGAACAATAGAAACGCAATGTTGAGCCTGCCTACCCGGGAACCCACGATCCAAAATTTTTGCTGAATATGGAACGGGGAAGCGGTCGGTCGGACTCGTGATATAAAAGTATCAATGGAAATATGAACATGTGAATCCGCCAACCCACACACCTAGACATTTTCTTAAAAATGACTAAGTAACCAGAAAGGGAAAGCAGAGGGCAATAAGAAAGGGGATGGCAATTTTCAGAAGCGGGAATTGGTGTAAGAAATCCCCATTGATGGTCTTAACAATAACTATGAAGTGCATTAAATAGGTGAACATGCTCTTCAATCAAGGAATAGATAAAGCGAGCCATGCTTATAGTTTCCATGATGTGTTTGCATAAGAGAAGCATTAAAAATCCACAAGAAAATCAATTTTGGGATGTTTAAGTAAAATTATTGTACTGTCAACTTCACCATAAGTATAACAACGACAAATTTGAATTTTAAGACGAATTTTAATTTTAATTTTCTGTGGTTGATATGATAGTTCCATTAGACTTCACATAGTATATATCCTTTTATTTCAAAATATTCTCGGAGATGAATTTTTCTAATTTCATCGATCAAGGAAAAGTGCTAAAATGATCCACATACTACATTTGCGTCAGAGAGTTTATATTAAAAGGAAAAACAATTATGTAATTATGTAATATATAAATGAAAAACAATTTGAAATTTTATTAATTTTTAAATAGATTCGATTTCAATTTTTTTAAATATATAAATTTTTAACATTAATTTAAATTACCATAGCTAGTTTTGACAAATATTATGTAGTTATTAATTTATTAATAATTTTATTAATACAGCTTGAGTGGGCCTAATGGTTAAGAACATGTGTTTCCTCATAAGAGGTTACAAGTTCAAATCCAGAGGGGGTAGGGTATGTATACCTCCGTAGACTTTACCAGTCAAATCGCTAGACGACCGTAAGATTGGTTGGGGGGTTTATGAATTTCAAGTTTTTCATCTTTGTTAAGATTTGTGATAACATGGTTTATATATATATATTTTTTGAGGTTTGAGATTTATTTTAAACATTTTAAAGGTTAAATGGAAAATGAAAAAATAATATAGAAACAATTCAAAAACAACAATTTTTTTTTGGAATAATTAAGTTGACCTTTTGGTGCATGTTGTGTAGTAAGAGGGTTGTGAAATTCATTTGGAGAAGGAATTGAGTTAGTGCGAGGTTTATGTTTTCTTTTTATAGATTTAGAGAGTTAACTCTTAGTCGAGAGTTTTCTTACTTAGGAAAATTATCCGCTAAGAGAGTTTAATAAGAGGTCAAATTCTTGACAAACGCTGAGAGAGTTTAATAAGAGGTCAAATTCTTGACAAAGGCATACAAGCTTGCAAAGAAATATGTCAAATTTAAGATGGACAGGTATTGTCAAAAGGGTGACAAGCTTTCTTAATGACATGTGGTCAAAGGGTGGTGAGCTCTATAGTGAACGCATGGAAGGGAGTCTTTTTTCCATGGACTCCAACTCCTCGTTCATGGGTGTATATTATTTGTTTAGAAAAAATATATATGGTTAGTTGAAAAAAATGAGTATATTTTTAGTAATAATTTATAATTTTTTTTTTGTTTTTTGTTTTTTTAGGGTTTTTAAAGGAGTAAGTTTAAAGTGAACGATCTTATTAATTTTTTAGTCAATTTTTTTTTCCTAAATTTAATAGGAGTTTTAGTTTTATTAATTAATGGAAATTTTGATTATAGAATTTTATATTTAAAGATTTTAACTTATTTTAAGAAGATCCAAATCAAATTTAGAAAAAATGAATAAATGAAAAAGGGATCTTACTTAATTAAAAATATATAATTATAATATTAAATTTTTTTTATCCACTTATTAAATCACTCTATTTTCAAATATATCACTTCCTCATCTTTTATATATTTAGTTAATATTAATTTTACTAATTCATTAAATACTTCATCTCATTAATTATCTTAATTGATTGAATACTTCATCACATTCATTTTGATAGAAACATATCAAACATATCATGTACCAATTACTAGAAGTGACTTTGTTGGGTCATTTTCAGCATTCAACAAGTGCTGCAGCGTAGTCCTTGCCGAGTTGAATTGGGAATAAATGCACAGGGATGGGGAAAAAGTAGCAGAGACAGATGGAAACTGCAGTGGAGATGTGACAAGCAACATGAAGCATAGGTGGTATCCGTGCAGGAAATGACACGTGGCCTCTAGAGTCCCATTTAGTTTTTGAAACTATATAATCCATCTTGCTGTGTTCAAAATTTCCGTTCCTTCCAGTAGTGTGACTTGCTATGTTCGAAATTTCCATTCCTACCTTGCATGTTTTATCTCTTCAATGTATTTATGAAATTCATTGATATTGATTTACGTATACTTCCAATTGGTTAGAGTTAAGTACAATTTCCATAGACCATTTGGGTTGTGTGTCTCTATATGTGCCAGGACAAATAAAGTTATATGCATACCAGGAGAAAAAGATATGCATGAGAAAAAGATAAAACACAGAAGACACATATAAAGTTACATTCAAATTAAATAAACACAATTTCTTGACATTCAACATAGTTGAAGATACAAATTTTTGAGCACATAAATATAAAAGGAGATACAAATAGTTTTGTTTGAAATATATCAAAAAATAATATTGTCTGTTACATATTCTTGGAAATTTAAATGCGTTTGTCATATAGACTGGGATTGGGGATCTCGTGGACCATAAGAGAAATATGTACAAGAAATAGGACTGTGGAAATAAGAAGTGGACGACGATAGAGAGCAATACATGAAAAGAAGAAATTGGAAGGTATCAATCTTTGGCTAGACATTTCTATTTAAATAGGTGGAATACCTGGATTGATAAACAAAGCAGGATGTGATCAACTAAGATTTACAGTGATGGTACATATCACCCCTTTTTCTATTTTCTTGCTAATGCCTTTTTATTGCTGTCATCGACGACTACTGAAATCATGCCAACTTCCTGTTTCCTTTCGTCGGTGGCCTGCTCCATTTCCCTTTGGACCCATTATTTAATGTAGCTTCTCAAGGGGGCCACGTTGATCTCATTCTAGATTTTTATGTTGAAAAGTTCCTTTTCTAATTCCCTTAGATCGATAGAAAGATTATGCAAATCTTGGTCAATTTCTTCATTTTGTACCGAATAACCGACTAGCTAGTTGTCCACGTCATCTTCACCATACTCAAGGATGCTGTAAACCTTTTCTAAAGACAACTCCTTAAAAATATCAACTTGTTTATCAAAGGATTTCTTAGTTAAGGGCAAGGAGTTGACGATTAAGTTGGGGTCTTGGACCTCGTTGGTCCTTCCGGCTAAGAACTTTGTGAATAATTTTTCTTTCTTTGATATGGCTTGTTCACATGATTGGACAATGAGATGCAGGTTCTTCACTTTCTCTTTCCAACATGCATTTAATTGAGTGATCTGGTTTTGGGAGGGGAGATCTTCTTGTATTCTTCTCGTTTCTGTCATGTTATTGACATGGGTGCCAAAAGGGATGACCATGTCTAAATAGAAACATTCTTCATTTCTTAAATCTGCTTGCAAATGTTTGAGCAAAGCATGTGCCCTCGTTCCAAGGGAAGCCATACTTTGTGATGTTTCCCATGCCTCAGTAATCAGTTCCATTCTTTACTTGATATTATTCTCCAAATATCCTCTACATGACGCGAGGAGGCTGGAGGATCCTTTTAACTTGGATGCAGGGGTGGAAGGCATGGCTATTGGTAAAGGATTGGAAAGCAATGGAATAAGAATCAATGCTTTCTCCAATTCCTTGACTTGGTCCTTCAGTTTGGCATTCTCGGCCCCAATGAATCAAATGGAATCATTAAGAGAATCTCTGGTTACTCTGTGGAGTCGGGAGATTTGGGACGGACGCATGTTCACAAGGTTAATATCTGAATGAGATTTCCCTTTTTTATTTTTTACATCTCTCTTTTTAATAATTAATTTTTTTGACTCGCTGTAAAAAACAAAGCTCTGGAATACGAATGATTCATCTTCATAAAAATTTCGGTATCATTTATGTCCATTGGGAGACTATGCTGGATGGCATCTCAGGGCTTATCAATGTTGCAGAATACACTATCTAGATTAGTCTCAAGTTGCATGTTCTCACTCTCAATTTCTGGCTCTTCCGCTTGCCCTACAATTTTTTTTCTCTTCTTCTCCACGGGAAGCTTGTGAGAAATATCAATTTTAGGGTGAGGAGGGTTGTTATATCGTCCTCCATTTGAAGAATTCTGTGTTGATTTCTTACTGGGGTGGGCTATTGGAGCGATGCTTCGGGATGTCGTACTTTTGGGAATGGTATCCGGTGATTGAACACTCTTCTCACCGTGGAGTTTTCCCTGTTGCTTGTACAATTCAATGCTGCTTTGTAATGCGTCTAGGTCGCTGACATCAGAAGCATGAGTGTTGTCGTCGGTGTCTCTGTTTTTGCTCAGGTGTCTCTGGAAAAAAGAATTGCTGAGGCCAATTGCAAGTAAATGTTCGAAAAAAATTCCAATAGGGTTGAACCCTCTTAGCCTTTCAACATATCTCAAGTTCAAGTTGTTGAAATGGGCTGTGGATTCATCAATTTTGTTGACGTTCCTCAACACGAAGTCCCTGACTTTCCAAGGCAAAGGAATAAACTGTTTTTTTCTCTTCTCTTGGAATAGATGCAACTGGTAGTTGTATTTCCTTGCTATTTCTGTAACAAACATTCTATCTGTAATGTGACATGGAAGGAGACTAGGTTTTTCCTTGGAGCCAAAAATCCTTATCACACTGCAATTATCCATTTGTTCAAGTGCCCCCTTCCTGTCCAAAAAATTGGTTGCGTGGTCAGATATGCGGGGATCATCCTTTCCTAATAATAAAACTTTGAAAATAGAGACAAAGTCATTAAAAAAATCATAAAAACAGTGGGAGGCCTTGTGCGTCCACAAGGCCTAGTACCAGAAGGTTAATGGGTCGAATTCCTAGTTTACCTTCTTGGATAGAGACAGTTTTGGAAATGAACAACAATGCACTATCACGAAAACCAAGTAGGATGGCATATAAAATTTCTTCTCTTTTTTGAAGCTTGACAATTGGGAACAAATTTCATGGGAAATTAGCTTCCCCCATTAAAAAATGGCTTGTTCCTTGACTATGAAATACAAAATATAAAGAACCATGCAGGAAATAGTTGTTGTGGATTCCTGTCCCATTATTCTCATAAACAACTAGGCAATTTCCCAGAATGGATTTCTAAATTAACTAACCTGCAAGCTTGGGATATCTTCAGGAACTGTCATCGGGTCTTCCAGGAACTTGAGCAGGAGTTCCAACCCGTTATTATGATTTCTTAGGAACTGCTTGGAGTCTTCTCCTCTGAATGTCAATGTTGGCTCCGACAATCTTAACATATGGCGGAAGACCTGAGGTGACAAAGAAACATGAGAGTGGTCCCGCAGTGGAATAATTCTTTGGCCTGAAATATATTTATCGGTGCACCAAGAGACTAGCTCTTTACAGTCAAAAACTCTAGGGACACATCCTGCACGAGCAATTGCAGAGGTCCAAATTATTTCGTTCTAGGCGGAAGGGGATGTGTAGTAAGAATATGCCCTAAACCATTGGAAGTTCTGGTTCTTGTGCCCAAATATGTTCACTGTATCTCCACAGAACTGCTGTCGAGCTGGTGCCATAAGTTTGTGAGAACATCCATTTTCTCTAGACGATGCTTGAAATGAACAGTTGGAGGGGATAATATAACCCTCCACAAATGTTGGTTCAATGCGCATGGATGAGAAATCTCCTTGAGCCTTTCACTCATTAATGACAATATCTATGGGTGCTGCATGATGAGATGTTAGCAGTAAAGATTAATTATTGCATACTTAGAAGTGAGAAGGTGGTGGGTATGACGAAGAACAATTAAGGATTGGAGGTTTCGTAAACGCGCCAACTCGACGATGCGCGAACGAAATTCCATGATGTTTGAAATTAACACTCGGAAGGGATAATATAACCCTCTGCAAATCTTGGTTAAATGTGTATTAATGGGAGATCTCCTCGAGCCTTTCGCTCATCAATAAAAATCCATATGGTTCTTGCATGATGAGTTGTTAGCATTAAATCTTACTAATTGC
>ML779788.1:358510-368529 GCA_009831015.1 Picea engelmannii
CAAGTGCGAAGGTGACGAAGACGAGGAAGAGAAAGTAAGGAATGGCCAAGTATGAAAAATGGTCGGACGAGCTTCAAAATAGGGTTACAGGGGATACTCGGGAGATGTGAGTGTCCGACGGTCAAATTGTATGTCTCAGAATTTTTGACTGCAAAACGCGTAAAACGTAAGAGGGCATGATGGGGAAACTCAACGACTGATTTGTATATTTGCTAAATTTTGGGAAAGTCGATAAGTATGGAATAGGGAAACGGTCGGTCAGACTCGTTTTCAGAATTAAGGATTGAAGGTTTCGTGAACGGGCCAACCCAACAACGCACGAACGACATTCCATGATGTTTGAAATTAACACTTGGAAGGGATAATATAACCCTCCACAAATCTTGGTTTAATGCGTATTAATAGGAGATCTCTTCAAATCTTGGTTTAGCATTAAAGCTTACTAATTGCATACTTAGAAATAAAACCTTACACACACACACACACACAGACACACAGAAACACACACAGACACACACACACACACACACACACACACACAATGTTCTTATAAACAATCATTTTTATTATAAATAAGACTCATATATATATAAGTATGAAAAGTGGTCGGACGAGCTTGAAAGTAGGGTTGCAAGGGATACAAAGGAGAGGTGAGCGCCCGATGGTCAAATTATATGTCTTTATAATATATATATATATATATATATATATATATATATATATATATATATATATATGTTTTTATAAACAATTTTTTATTATAAACAAGTGCGAAGGTGACGGGGATGGGGAAGAGCAAGTAAGGAATGGCCAAGTATGAAAAGCGGTCAGACGGGTTTCAAAATAGGGTTACAGGAGATTCTCAGGAGAGGTGAGAGCCCGACGGTCAAATTGCATGTCTCGGAAATTTTGACTGCAAAAGGCGTAAAATGGAAGAGGGCATGGTGGGGCAGTCCAACAACCGGTTTGTATATTTGTGGAATTTTGAGCATTGTTTGCAGGTTGCAGAACAATGGAAGGGGAATCTTGAGCCCGCCTGTCTAGGAACCCGCAATCGAAAAAGTGGCTAAGTATGGAATAGGGAAACATTTGGTCGGACTCATTTTTAGTAATATATTGAAATTTGTAATAGATATCCCATTACCTGGAAAGATCTTTTCTGCGTGTATATCGCAGAATTTCGGGTGCTGTTTGCAGGTCGCAGAATAATGCAAGGGAAATCTTGAACCTGCCTGTTTGGGAACCTAAAAGTGAAAAATTCAGTAAGTATGGAATAGGGAAACAGTCGGTGGGACTCATTTTCGATAATATATTGATATTTGTAATAGATATCCCATTACCTGGCAGGATATTTTCTACATGTTTCTGGACAAGTTGTGTAGGGACATTTAGTATGATTGTCTCCTAGAGGCATGGTGAGTTGTTAGCATTAAACCTCAGTTATTACATACTTGGAAAGAAGTGTGAAGGTGGCAGGCACAAGAAACAATGATTAGGAATTGGAGATTTCATGAACCCACCAACCTGACGATCCGCAAAAGAGATTCGAAGAAATGTCCAAGTATGGAAAGAGGACGCACGGGCTTCAACACAGGGTGACAATAGTTCCCCAGGAGATATGAGGACCCGAAGGTCAAATTGCAGGTCTCAAAACTTTTGAGTGCAAACTTTGTATCACAGAAGAGGGTATGATGTGGGAGTCCGATAGTAAATTTGTATATCATGGAATTCCGGGTGCTGTTTGCAGCACACAGAACAATGGAAGTGCAATCTAGAGCTCGCCTGCCTGGGAATCCACGATCGAAAAAGTGGCTAGGTATGGAATGGGAAGCAATCAATCGAAGTCGCGATATAAAAGCAGGAGTAAAAATGTGAACCCGTGAGTCTGCCAACTGGCGCAGTTAGACATTTTTGGAAAAACGACTAAGTAACCAGAAAGAGAAAGTAGAGGGGAAAAAAAACAAGAATTTGGTTAAGTATAGAAGAGGGAAAAGAAGGGCTAATATATTCAAATCTGTAATAGATATCCCATTTTCTGGAAATATCTTTTCTATATTTTTCTGAGAAGTTGTATACTTATTGCATATACTTGGAAAGAAGTTTGAAGGTGGCAGGCACCAGAAACAATGATTAGGAATTGGAAATTTCCTGAACCCACCAACCCGACGATCCATGAAAGAGATTCCAAGAAATGGCCAAGTGTGGAAAGTGGTCAGATAGGCTTAAAAATAGGGTGACAAGGGTTCCCGAGGAGACGTGAGGCCCCGACGGTCAAATTTTATGTATCATAACTTTTGAGTGCAAAATGTGTAATACGGAAGAGGGGATGATGTGGGAGTCCGTAAGTGAATTTCTATATCGCAGAAGCCAGAGTGTTGTTTGCAGGTCTCAAAACAATGGAAGTGCAATTTAGAGACTGCATGGGTAGGAACCCGCGATCGAAAAAGTGGCTAGGTATGGAAAGGGGAAGTGCTCAGTCAGAATCACGATATAAAATCATGAATAAAAATGTGAACCCGTGAATCGGCCAACCCATGCAGCAAGACATTTTCGGAAAAAAATGACTAAGTAACCAGAAAGAGAAACTACAAGGGAAAAAGAAAGGGGGATTTGGTTAAGTATAGAAGAGGGAAAATAAGGGGATAAAAGAGTGGGAAAATAGAAAAGCGGAGGAAAATTTTTGTAAGAGGGAATTGGTTTCAAACAAGCCCCATTGTTGCAAAACCATTATTTTCTAGTCCAATATTTTATCCACTTACTCGTTTTCTATTGTGCTTGTACCATTAAAAAGGTTGTGAGAAAATGCTTTGTTGAAGATTTGTTTTTATTGCAACTTGTGGGAGTAATTGTGTTCTTGATACATTCTTCCATGACTTTGACATATTAACTTAAGTATTAAACTTCTTGCACGATGGGTTGTTAGCATTAAAGATTAATAATTGCATGTCTAGAAACAACAATGACGATCTTGAATTTTAATATTGTAGTTGATTTCATAGTCCCATTTGACTACAACCACCATAGATCAATTTTTTTTATTCGCAAAGAAGAAATTTGGTGATTTCATTAATAAAGTAAAAAGTGCTCAAATAGAGGCTAGGGGATGGACAACTAATAAAATGTTTTCTTTTGGAGTAAAGGAATCAAGGAAGCGAAAGGGAAATAAGAAATCGTTTTCTTAGCAAGGTTGATATGAAAATGAAATTTCTAGGGTGGGGCCTCGACTGCCGCATCATGAATTAGTGTTGCTATGTTCTATCTGCATTACGAATAGAATTGAATGTTGGTTTGAAACTGTCTGAAATTCATTTTTGTTTTCATAGAAGTCTGATGGGATCGACACAATACATTGCCATATAATTGTTCAATGCTCCATATTAGATCAAATTACTTGAGCCAATACAATATTCAAGAACCACGAGACTATCGAACCATGCTAATGAGAAGAGGTGTTAAATCCAACAAAGAAGCAACAACCAAGATTCCAAGGAATTTTTTTTAATAGTAAATCCATAAAAAAAAAATACTAGGCAGTGTATATCTATCCATAGAAATTAGACTGATTTCTTTTCACCGAAACATTGAACATATTTGTCATAAATACAGGTACATGATCTACAAAAAAAAGAAAAAAATAAACATTCATACAATTCTGTGTTGTTCCTCTAGTGGGACAACATGCAGGAGCCATCGATATACTCTCCAACATGCATACAAAACTCATAACCATGCATATTTTTAGGCAGTCCTTACAATATTCTCCTCAAAAGGTCAATGTTTGCTGCCGCAATATCAATATATTGTGGAAGACCCTAAAAGACAAAGAAACGTGAGAGTGGTTTTGTAGTGGAATCTTGGCTTGAAGCAGGTGAACAACACTCCTTCTCTTGACGCTGGCGACCTGGATACATTGCAAGACACCATTGAATTGTATAAATAACATGGAAAAGGCCTCGACGAGAAGAGTTTCCAATCTGCGACCGCCATTGTGAAGAGCATGACATCCCACAACATCGCTCCAACGACCCACCCCACCAAGAAAGAAACCCATAAATTTTCAAACGTAGGAGAACATAAGAACCCATCCTTGCGATAAAATTGATAGTTCTCACAAGCTTCCCATGAGGAAGAAGAAAAAAAATGTTGTAGGGAAAGCGAAAGAAGCCGAAACTTAAAGTTAGGACACACCAAGAGACCACCTCCTCACAGTCGAACACTTCAGGGACACATCCTGTACGAGCAATTCGAGAGGTCAAATTAATTCTTTCTGGGCGGGAGGGGACCAAGAGACCACTTCCTTACAGGCAAATACTTCAGGGACACATGTTGGACGAGCAATTCCAGAGGCCCAAATTAGTCCATTCTAGGCGGAAGGAGATGAGTAGTAGGAATATGCCTTGCACCAGTGGGTGTTTTGGTCGTCATCCCCTAAGATGTTAATTCTATATCCAAAGAACATGAGAGTGATCCCACAATTGAATAATTATTTGACTTGAAATATATCTCTGGGAGCATCAAGAGACTATTTCCTTACAGTGAAAGAATTCTGCCCATAATGAACTAATTTGGACCTTTGGAATTCCTACTCTCGAGTTGCAAAGTGGATATTGTGTTCAACATCAGTTTCTTTCTTGAAACCCCTTCCTTTGGTCTTGTCAGGGCTGCCATCGTTGAGTCGGCAAGTGCCCCTTGTTATGGTTGATTTCAATTTGGGCGCAGGAGTGGGAACAACGTCTTCATTGCCATCATTCATTGTTGTATCATCATCCATCAGAACATCTTCTTCTGGCTCGAAATCGACCGCATCAACCTCTGCGCCAGCTATCAACGTAGGTGGGGGGGGCTATCTGAGCATGTGGGGTTGCCTTGGAATTCTTTGGCTTGAAATATATCTCTCAGTGCAGCAAGAGACCATCTCCTTTTTTGCTCCTAGGCGGAGGGAGATGAGTAGTAAGAATATGCCCTGGAGCACTGGAAATTCTGTTCATCATGCCTGAAGGTGTTTACTATATCTGGACAAAACTGTTGTCGAAAAACTACCATAAGTTAATGAGAATGTCCGTTTTATCCAAATGATGTTTGAAATGAACATTCAAAAGGGATAATATAATCCTCCACAAATCTTGGTTTAATGCATATCTATGGGAGATATCCTCTAGCCTTTCGCTGATCAATGAAAATCTCCACAATTCGTGCATAATGAGTTGTTACCATTAAAACTTACTAATTGGATATTTAGAAAAAAGTGCAAAGGTGGAGGTGATGACGAATATCGATTAAGGATTAGTGATTTTACGAAATCTCCAACAGGACGACATGTGAAAGAGATTGCATGAAGCTTGAAATGAACACTTGGAAATGATAACACAACCCTCCGCAAATCTTGGTTTAATTCGTATTAATGATAAATCTGATCCAACCTTTCAGACATTAATGAAAATCTTAACGGTTCCTGCATGATGAGATATTAGAATTAAATCTTAATAATTGCATATCTAGAAAGAAGCTCGAAGGTGGTGGGGATAACAAAGAGCGATTAAGAATTGCACATTTCGTCGACCCGCGAACCCACGAAAGAGATTCCAAGAAATGGCCAAGTACGGAAAGCGACCGATCAGGCTTCAAAATAGGGTCACAAGTTATACTCAGGAGATGTGAGGGGCCGATGGTCAAATTGTATGTCTCTGAACTTTTGACTGCAAAATGTGTAACACGAAACATGGCACAATGACCAATTTCGACGGTCAATTTGTATATCGCGAAATTTCGGGTGTTGTTTGTAGGTTGCAGAACAATGGAAGCACAATGTTGAGCAAGCCTGGCTAGGAACCGACGATGGAAATAGTAGCCAAGTATGCAATGGGTAAGTAGTTGGTCAGACTCGTGATATAAAAACACGAGTCATACTTGGAACAGGGCATATTGACGGGCTTGAAAACAGGGCCACAAGTTCTACTCATGAGACGTGAGGGCCCAATGGTCAAATTGTATGTATCCCAACTTTTGATTGCAAAATGTGTAACACAGAACATGGGACAATGACAGACTTCGATGGTCAATTTGTATATTGTGGAACTTCTGATGCTATATATAAAAGCATGAGACATTCACAAAAATGACTAAGTAACTAGAAAGGGAAAGTAAACGAGAAAAAAATGGGAATTTGGTTGTCAATTTGTAGATCGAGGATGTCTGGGTGCTGTTTGCAGGCGATGGAACAATAGAAACGCAATGTTGAGCCCGCCTACTCGGAAACCCATGATCCAAAAAGTTTGATGAATATGGAACGGGGAAGCGGTCGGTCAGACTCGTGATATAAAAGTATCAGTGGAAATATGAACACGTGAATTCGCCAACCCGCGCACCTAGACATTTTCCAAAAAACGACTAAGTAACCAGAAAGGGAAAGCAGAGGGCAATAAGAAAGGGGATAGAAATTTTCGGAAGCGGGAATTGGTGTAAGAAATCCCCATTGATGGTCTTAACAGTAACTATGAAGTGCATTAAATAGGTGAACATGCTCTTCAATCAAGGAATAGATAAAGTGAGCCATGCTTATAATTTCTAGGATGTGTTTGCATAAGAGAAGCATTGAAAATCCACAAAAAAATCAATTTTGGGATGTTTAAGTAAAATTATTGTACTGTCAACTTCACCGTAAGTATAACAACGACGAATTTTAAGTTTAATTTTCTGTGGTTGATATGGTAGTTCCATTGGATTTCACATAGTATATATCCTTTTATTTCAAAATATTCTCGGAGATGAATTTTTCTAATTTCATCGATCAAGGAAAAATGCTAAAACGATCCACATACTACATTTGCGTCAAAGAGATTATATTAAAAGGCAAAGCAGGTCCTGTATATTCTTTAAGATCATTAAAAAATCGCCAAGACCCTGAATGTATCATTAATTTTCTAGAATGAAGCATACAACCAAGAGCCAAGTAAACACCAAATGTGTTGAAATTCGAGGCACAAGGAAACACATGAACACAGAAGGTGCCAAGTGAGATCCCACAAGGGTCCATAGAGAAGTACACATCAACCTATGCATCAAAAAATTTGATATTAAAAAAAACACACATGGCATTAGCTTTCTCTTACATCTGGTATATGTTCCCATGAGAAAATAACCAGGGCCATGAGATATGAACAAAAGTCTGCCAAACACAAGGCAAAACAAAACCAACGGAGCTTCGACATTGTATCCCATCTATAACCAAACCCCCAAATGGGGAACAAGAAACTTGCCGATTACTATTTTACCATGAAGCAAGATCACTATGGACATTTGCTTATGATAGTGCCATGTTCTATCACTACCAGTTTTAACAATGCCAAATTTCCAATATTATTGGAAATGCCTGATGGTTCCGCTTAGAGGAGCAAGCCATTCCAATGGTTCAAAGGATGGACCTGATTTATTCATAGTTGGATACTTTTTATGGGGTTTGTCTTCATGCTTCCAATTTCTGAACTGAACAATCTTATGCTCTTGTACATCAACAATAAATGCACCTGCCTGTATGAATTCCAATGCTCGAACTCCCAAATCCTTATAGGGAGTTCTGAAGATCTCAAGCTCATGCTTCAACCCATGTTGAGCCCTTTTTTTTCAATTAGGGCATCGAGAAAATACAGATATCCTACCATAAAAGTATAGTTGGAGATCATCTTTTTTTTTATTATTTGGGTACCCAAAAAATGAAGAAATCCTTCCATGGTTATATAGTTGGAAAACATTTTTCCAATTTGGGCACCCAAAAAAGTGCAGACTCCTCCAACAAATATACAACTAACCATCATTTTTTTTCATTTGGAAACCCCAACAAATATGCAAAATTCTTACTGGGAGATGCAAAAAAACATCAAAATAACAACAACATCGATTTGATTTGCAATTAGTTTCTCCTTGTTTTTTCAAGTGCACAAAAGAGACAAAATCTCTAGAAAGAAAATTTTACAGCTATAGATGTAACCTCCGAAGAACTCAAGTCCCACAAACATTCATTTGGGTATTGAAGAAAAATTACAGATACACATGAGATTTTTTTGTTTCCTGCCAAAGCTTGATATGATTTTTTTTTTTTTTAATTATTTTATTTCAGCCGATATGCAGTATTGCATTGTCCTCATTTAAGGTAAATTTTCTATGGACCCGAAAGTCACGCAACATTTATACACCATCTGCCTTTTTCTGTAGGTATACTTCATATAAAAATTCTACTAACCCAGGAAGCACATCTTGTAACATAAGATGTCTAATTGTACAATGTATGATTGTGTTTCTCACGGTTTAGATGGCAACATTGAGGCAATGTCTATATATGTAAGGGATTTTTTTACTGCATCGTAGACAATCAATTGTACCATCGTTTATGAAAGCAGAGACAGAAGCAAGAGAGTTGCATTTGGCACATATAGGATCGTAGGGGGTCGAGTACGCATTCATTGCAAACCAAAACACCCTCAACCTGGGCACGCGAGCATAGTAGTTAATATATTGAACAATATAATATACAACTGCACAACAAAAAAAAAGCTACAAAAAATTGGTGAAGGAAATTTGTGTGAGCAAAGTGAGGATGAAATTGTATATGTATACGCACAACAGTTGTAGATCTAGTTAGTTTCTTGAGATCCTATACTATGTCTGTTACAAATGTTGCTTGGGTTGTCCGAAAGATCCTTTCTTTAACATCTCTTTTCTTTGTTATATTTTTGAAGAGCATAAGTGGAAATTTCCCTTTATGCAATTGTTGTTCCATTGAGGAAAACACATTTGAATATGTGTCGAACAATTGCAGCTGAAACATGGAACAATGTAATAGTTGTGTAACATAATCGAGATACATGGACATGTGAAAGTAAAGCAAAAAACTGGATATGGAGAACGATACCATTTCCTTGTCGTTGTTTGACTCTCCATCTTTTATATGGAGAATGTGTTGTGAGCCAAGTTTTCTCGTGAGTGTGACAACTACACCAATTGTTCCAATTGGGTAAGTGTCATTGCTTTGTGTAAGTTGGCTGATTATTGTGTTCGAAATGAAACAATATTCTGAACAAATCATGGGAATTTTTTCCACAATACTTGTTTCATTGAGAGATATAATCCGATCACAATCACCACAGTCATATAATGTTTTGGGATATATATTAAAATTTGTAATTGATATCCCATTACCTAGCAATATCTTTTCTGCATGTTTCTGGACAAGTTGCGTGGGAATAGTCAGTGTGACTATCATTAGAGCTTCCTTGTCTATCATGTCAGCACGCATAATGGATCTAGTTTTGTTTGTCTTGTCCAAGTAGGTTATATAGACGACCATTATGTCCTTGATGAACACTTGTCTAGTTTGACGACTGTTCAAGCCCTCTATCGATAGTATTTTGGGTGTTATAAGTTTAGACCTGGTGACATTTTTTGAACATGAAAAGTAATGTGAATGGTAGTCTGCATTATTTTTTTTGTTTTCTTTTGTCCTGGCATAAATGTACACGTAAACACACAACTTGGATGAAGTATGGAGCCAAATTTTTGCAACCATACCTCTTAGTCTACGGAACTTGCGCTATGTTCGATGTCTCAATTGCACTCATTGATACTTCTTATGAACTGCAAAGTATGTGTTTCATATGACATCAACATATTTATCACGTCATAGATGAATAAATATCTCAGGATATTTGTTTGGTAAACATATGAGGAACACAATGTATGAATCTTTACCTTTGGCCTTGTCGGTCTGTTGATGTTTGCGATGATTGACTGCTCATGGCCATGTCACTAGTCCAACTGTTTCTGATGCAAGCATGTGTATATGAACATCAGAAGGACTAAATAAGAATATGCATTGTATATTGTCCATAATTGTTCTGAATGTCACATACATGGTCGAAGGAGATGGAATACAAAATAGGGTGTCAAGGGATACTCATGAAACATGAGGACCTGACGGTCAAATTGTATGCGTCGGATTTTTTGACTGCAAAAATGTGTAACAGGGA
>ML779788.1:381061-402421 GCA_009831015.1 Picea engelmannii
CCCACGAGGGAGGGTTGGAGGGGGGGCATTATTAGAGAATTTATATTCCCCTCCAACCCTAAATTAAAACTAAAACTAATCAAATAAGAATATATTTAACCCAACATTTCTCCATATAAATCCATAATTTAACTAACACTAAATATATATCTTATCTTGTAAAGAGTTGAAAAATATTTGATCAACCATCTATTTTCAAGTTTTCCCATAAATTTGGTTATCCCTAATCCAATTTTTTTTTCTCATAAATTTGGTAGGGTTATCACTAACCCAAATGAAAATAAATGAAATTTGATGGAAAACAACAACTAAAACCATAGAAATGTTGTACAATCATTTACCCTAGTACCATTCAATAAGATAACTATTTCATTATTAAATATACGAGGCATGCACAACATATTTAAATAATTTTATACGAGGCATGCACAACATATTTAAATAATTTTGTGACTCTTTAATTAAAAAATAATTGCAAAAAACGTGTGTGAAAAGGGAAGGAAATAGTATTGCCCCCATATACTCTTTTTTAGGGGCGAAGGTATTCTCATCTTTAAAAATTTTGGTGGTGGCTTGAAGATATGTATTTGTATACTTAAATGATGTGTAATTTGCAATATATACAAATTGTGTCGACATATAATTTTTATAATTTGTATACAAATTGGGTCGACATGTACTCTTTAGTAACTAATTTGAACTTTATGTTAGAATTTATCATAAGATAAAATGCATCATGATATTACATTCACATAGTGGTAACATATGAATATAAGCATAATATCATTAACTAAGCTTAATACTCATACTCATGACCATTCACTAGTTTCACTTTTTCCTTGGGCTCTTTATTTTAGGAATATTTACAAGGTATATTTATAATATTTATATCACAGGGTTGTTACAACTTAATACGCATGGTTTGACAATTATCCAAATAACTAAATTATTACCATATGTACATATTTTGATCTAGCTCAAAATCGAGGAAGTAATTAGATTTAAAAAGAAAAATAACTCTAGTCTCTTAGGAATTACACCTTGGCAAGTGTAACAATGTAAGTAAGAAGTGTATAAATCACAATTTATCCTCTAGGAAACTTAGGATGGTAATCTCTGACTCTTAAACAATTAATACTCAATGCAAACATGTGGGTAACATTTTTCTATCTTGGCACAACCTCTCTTTTCACTCTATAGCCATGGATTTTCCATGGATTTTCCATTCGGATTAATATATCTCCATTTCATACCCACCACTTGTTTGGATCAATGTTATATATAATCACATGATCTCAATGCAAACATGTGGGTAACATTTTTCTATCTTGGCACAACCTCTCTTCTCACTCTATAGCCATGGATTTTCCATTTGGATTAATATATCTCCATTTCATACCCACCACTTGTTTGGATCAATGTTATATATAATCACATGATCTCAAACCCATGGTGTCAAGGTGTATGTTGTAGCCATGGAGATGGGTTTAATTCACGGGATCAAATACATTGCAAGTTATAAGAAAATATGCTCTAATTCAAATGACACATTATATATTCCTCACATTAAACACACATGCCTTGCAAATAAACATGTCAAATTTTAGATGGATAGATATGGTCAAAAGGTTGTTAAGATTTCTTAATGACATGTGGTCAAAGGGTGGTGATATTTGTAGTGAACATGTGACAAGGGAATATTTTCCCATGGACTCTAAATCCTCTTCTCCTCTATTGAACTCATAGCCTCCTTATGATCTTTAGTAGCAAGCTTGGACCTTATGTGTAACATCTCGCTCTTGCGAGCACATGTTATTCACTTATTCTTTGAAGATACTTGCGTGCAAGTGATCCAGTTATAGTATATGGTTATCTATTTCACTTATGTATTCTTATGATGATGTTGATGGATTATGATTTATGATGTATTGACGAGTTTCCCACGAGTGTGGAGGACACTTGATAGATTGAGTATGCTGATGGCATCGATGGACCTCCTTGGACTCTAGATTGAGTCAGGGAGTGGATTGTATTGGTTTGAGTATTTCATTTATGCATGTGACATATGATTGTATATTATGATGTTGTTTATGGATCATTGACAATGTTTTGTTGATGGATACATGCCGACAATTGCTTGCTAATCTGACTCACATAAGGAGTATAGGGGCCATGCAAATAGACCAGATATTGAGGGAGAGGTGTGGAAGCATCCCTGTCACAGTCTACTGGCACTCCCGCCATGGCTCCAATTCTAGGTTAAGGATTACCTAGTTCGAGAGGTCCACGATGCCATGAGGGCAGACTGAGACAGTCGCTCATGAATATTTCTAAGGGGTGCACAATAAGGCAAGTTCCTTATTCCTTAGAAGCCCTTAGTCTCTCACAAGGTTTCCCAAATGGAGTGCTGACTCCTGGGGTTGGAAAACTACCAAAAATAGTCAAAGGCAAGTGGCACCCTTGGAGCAAAAAATGCATCTTGAAGGGCATGTCACATAAATACAATTTTAGTTAATGAATCTAGGTGGCCTAGAAAACCTTGAGTGAATAATTAACCTTGTAAAATCTTGAGCACTGCTGAATCAATCGATTAATTAATTAATTAAGGATTGAATTTATTAATCATAATCCCTATAAGAGTCTAAGCCTTTCCAATTAAAAATTTGATTAAGCCTAAGTCCAAGTTAGTAAGAAGACTACAAACTAAATTTATAAATTAAATAATGAGGGGATGAAGTAAATCAATTTAAGAAATCAAGGAAAATAAAATAAATCTAAAGATTGATTTAATACACATATGTGCAAGTAATTACCAAATTGGAATTTAAGATAATAATGGAATAAAGATGAAGGAATGGGTATGCATAGAAAGGAATCTAGAGTCTAGTTAACAATAGTCTAACTAGGAGAAGATTCATATTTTAACTCAACTTAGTTTTAGAAAGGCGTCAGTCATTAGTTGGAAATAAGGGGAATAAATGGACAACTAGGAGTGATTTTAGGAGCGCTTTTGGAAATGGGTGAGGGAAATTGACTTGTAATTAAAATAAATTATGGAATTTTCTTGTGCAACTTATGGAGATGGTGACAAGTGTATGGGGGGAATAATTCTTAATTAATTATTTAAAAAGTGAATTAAATGTGCAAGTGGATGGGTCATTAAGGAAATTCTATAAAACAAATGACTGAGATGAACATTGGATCATCAATGGTTATGGGTAAGGTTATGCTACATAAATTTTGACTGGTTTTACTTGTGAGAGTTGGGATACCCAACTTGAGAGAGAGTGGTGGCTCTACCTTGCGAGGCAAGTTGGGAGCTAGAGGATTTCTGGTTGTGTGTGTACGTGTCCCCTTTGCGACTCGGGGGGCTAAGGGGGAAGAAGAGTACCCCTAGTGTTGGCTGGGAAGTACCGGTGAAGTCTCAACGGTTAGCAAGCAGACGAAGGAAGGAAGTGCTAGTCGCCAAAGATCGTCATCAAGCCCATCTTCGTCGGTTACAATATTTAAATTTCAAGTTGTAATTGTTAAACCGATTGTATATTAAGGTTGAATTTTGCCATGAAGTTGTGATTGTAAATGGAATAATAAAATTTCTAATTAGTCTATTGATTGATGGCCTTGCGAAGCCTTTGTGACTACTGAGTGCTTCCTCCATGATTTTATAAAAAAATGTATCCTCTGCGAATTATTACCCCTACGTTTTTAATAAGAAAAATTACCATGCTTCTAGTGCATCTACCATGCGATTCTACTCAACAACCTCTGTGTTTTTAATAATAAAAATTGCCATGATTTTGGTGCATCTACCCTATGATTCCACTCATCAACCTCTGCGTTTTTAATAATAAATATTTCCATGATTTTGGTGCATCTACCCTGCGATTTCACTCAGAAAACCTCTGCATTTTTATAAAAAATTATCTTTGCGTTTTATCCAAACTGGACTGTGATTTCCTTCTTCCTCAAATGGAAATTTTGCTAGTAATGTATCTCTGCATTTAATTTAAAACTGGACTGTGACTTCCTTCTTCCTTGAACAACAATTTTTCCAGTAATTTACCTCTGCGTTTTATCTAAAATGGGTGTTGGCATAGGGGCAGACCTAGGGTTCAACCTCAAGAGCGCACCAACAAGCCCTAGATATTGGCCCTTTCGGCAACACCTGTGAGGCAGATGCAGTATCACCCGAAGCAACTATGTGGGGGTTGTAAGACATAGATGTCTACAACTAGAAGGAATGTAAAGTGGGTTCAAAGTGATCAACACAGAACGATCTAGTATTCTTTATCTTCCTAGGATCTATTGCGCAATGTATATCTATCAGGTCTAACACAGTAATGCAATAGCAGTAAAGAAATAATGAATAACATAACACCAATCACACATACAACACAAGATATACGTGGTTCACCCTCTCTCTAGGGCTACATCCACATAACTGTGCTTTATATTATACTAAGACAAAGCATACAGTTCTTATTTGCGCTCTCAGCTAGCAGATCCTCTTTCTTCTCCTCTCTTTCTCTCCCCTTTCTGCGCACCTAGCTACAGGACTTGACCTTTGCACCCAACTAAAGGTCTTACAATACCAGAAGGCTCTCACACTTAGCTCTTCTTTCTCACACGATATTACTCACTCGATCACACAATGACAAATACAAAAACATAACACCAACCCATCCCAGGTCCTTTAGACCTCTATTTGTACATTACAATAGCTCACCGACACCCTTAGGTCAAAACCTAGGTGTCAAAACCCTAGATACCAAAACCCTAGGTGTCTAAAAACCTAGGTCAACTTGACCCATGTTTTCAGGGCTTCACCAACCCATCTTTCCTTCCTTCTCGTGCGGTGCTCCAAAGCATCTAACAGTGGATTTTTCCGCTTTCTGAGCTATCCCCGATCCTTCTTTCTTGCTTACCTGTCATCCTCGATCTCCTCATCCAACGACTTGCTTTCTTGAACTTCGCTCTGTCTTTTTTTCTCTTTTTCTCACTTCGACCCAGTAACATCCTGTCACACACCCACTGCGACAACCTACATTTTTTGTCTTTTTCTTTGAGGGACAGAATCCCCAAATTTCTATGGGGCCTAGCGTAGACCATCCCTTCCCTTATCCTCCTCCAAGAGACCACAACCTCGCCTTAGCGCAAATGCCTTTCACAATTCACGAGTTGGGAGTCAAGGCTCTCGACTCCTCTTTCTCCAAACGCCAATACCCGAGATGCTATACGGGTATGGCTCCCTCCTCACTAGCGCTTGCTACATGTAACCGTAGGCTAGGCTAAACACTAGCACCACTTGCAACTCGTGACTTCGCTAGTTGGAGTGTTGAGCCCTCGTGCTCCTCCTTTGCAAATCCCCGAGATGCGAGAGGTCAACGTTACATGGACTCTACCAAGCAATGTGTACACACCACTTGTCTCCTCCGCTGTACTCTACTTACGAGCTGTGTCATTGCCGCTCGTCACATGAGACCTGAGCTCTTGACGTTTCGCGACCTTAACGAACAAGGTGCAACTTCTTCATCCTGCAAAACCTCGAACCACGATAAGTCAACAATGGGTTGACTCTTTCCCAGGCGACATGTGTCCACTACCTATCACCCTTTCCCACCTTTCTCTAGGCACTTGTTGTTATGCCACCTGTCAACCACGCGGTCCCCACCTAACGAATGTGCCACATGTTCGCACGAGCCCTTGATGCTCGACACTTCATGACTTCTGCAGTCGAAAAGAGATTCTTTAAACCTTTGAACCCCAATACGCGATACCATGCGGAGGTTTTGATCCAACGGTTCTCTCGTGGCTTGGATCCAATGACCACGATCACGTCGCAATTTTGTGAATCGTGAGTTCGTGCAGTCCTACCCTTGACCACTCCAAGTTGCGAGTCAGCGAAATGCTACCCGACTGCCATGTGTCCTGTGTTGATGGATGGTTCTGAATACTCAGGACTTTCAGGATGTTGTTGAGTCCATTCTCCTACCTATGCAAAGGTTAAGATCGATGGTCAATAGAGCTCCGACAAATCCTTGGATCTACGGTCCTGGATCCCATCGCTACTTGCGAAGGCTGAAAGGGTCGAGGTGTTAACGTCTGCGCTCCTCCTCTAGATCCATCGGTCATGATAGATCTGGGGTATTTCCAAAAGGATTCTGACCGTTCGTCTACCAAATGATGGGGTATTCTCTTTCGATAATTGGACTCTCTATCCTTTCTAAGCTTGAATCATGAAATTCAACCTCTCGGAGCTTTAAACTCCCATGACTCTGAGACCTTATAGAGCTACTCTTTCCTACATAAGGTTTCCAGAACTGGATCACATGAACCTTTAGACGGTTCTTCGACAATTGTCCCTGATCTTAGTCGAGTATCTGGGTAAAGGTTCGGTACGGTTCCAAGGTTTATGGGGTAATTACCGGGGAAGAGTAATCTCGAGGAGCCTTCCTAGAATATTACGAGAATCAAGCAAACAAGATGATTCTCAGTGTAGTGAACTCAAGCCCCAGACTTAATCATTTGTACAGAAACCAACTATGGCATGTAAGTATACACATGCATCCATTATT
The DNA here is from genome assembly GCA_009831015.1 of Picea engelmannii. Taxonomy (NCBI): domain Eukaryota; kingdom Viridiplantae; phylum Streptophyta; class Pinopsida; order Pinales; family Pinaceae; genus Picea; species Picea engelmannii. The sequence continues at coordinate 387,637 of ML779788.1, forward strand.
TCCAGTCTAAAACACCAGGCAATCATTCCACACAGAAATCATTATGGGCATATAAACATGAGCATGTATTCATGATATTCAATTCAAAATACACGGCATAAAACACTTATCAGATCCACCAGGCGTGATGCAACTGCTCAGAGGGGTGCTCGTTTCCACCCAACCGTAGGCTCTGTAACTCCAAATGGATTTACCACTAGCCACCCTCGAGCTAGACCATGATGCTTTGAGATTCAGTTTCCTACTTCCAGCTCAACGGAAGTCAAGGACGAAGGTTACTCATCTTCTCCTGATACAAAAAATTAATCCAGGATGAAGGTTACTCTCCTTCTCCTATGTTCATAACTCCTTGTGTTTCCAGAGCTTCTCTAGTTCTCTTCCGCGATCCCTATTGCGCACACTCTCCCTCTACCCTTTACCACACTTCCTCTCTTGCCTTTTCTCTGCAAGATTTCATGTGGCGTGAATTTCCCCATCCATGGTTAGGTCTGAGAGATTTTACGGATGGGCGGTTCACCCCCATCCCATAATTAACTCTTAAGGAGCCTCCCCACCTACCAATCTGATGGGAAATCCATTCCAGGGTCAGAGATTTGCTTTGGTCTTTGAGCAAGTAAAAACCAGTACGACACTGGCTCGGTGGAAGTTAACACAACCATTCCAGGTCCCTTCCACCACCTCCATTAGCCATCGTGGTCTCTTTTAGCACATCCCCTCCTAGCAGTCATGCAACAAATATTCATAACATAATTTACATTCATCGACCTTTTATACAAAGGTTCATCAAATCAAACATTCACATCTTTGAGTTTTCCATAGTTCTTGGCCACTATAGTTATTTTTACAGACTGGGGGAAACAGGGTGTTACAATTCCCTTCCCCTTAAAGGAACATCGTCCTCGATGTTATATCTATCAATATGATGTGTACGTATAGAAGTAAACAAAATTGGATATGCATGTTTCATGGCATCTTCCATTTCCCACGTAGCCTCATCTGGGCCAAAATGTTTCCACTGCACCTTGACCTGTGCAATGGTTCGGTTCCTGAGTGGGGTTTCCTTTCTGTCTAGTATGCATTGAGGTTTTGGTAGGGATTCTCCTTCCAGTTCCACCTGGATCACAGACTAGTCAATTATATGATTAGAATCATGTACATATTTCTTCAATAATGAAACATGGAAAACATTATGTGCTTTTACTATGGGAGGAAGTGCTAGCCTATAGGCTACAGGTCCCACTCTATCTATAACTTCAAAGGGTCCACAATACCGAGGTGCCAACTTGGCACAAGCTCCCATCCTTAGGGAACTCTTCCTGGGCTTAACTCTGAGATATACATGGTCTCCCGTCTTGAATTCTCTTGGAGTTCTCTTTCAGTCGACGTAACTTTTCTATCTATCCTTAGCAACCTTTAGATTTTGTTTTATCTGAGTCACTCGTTGTTCCATTTCTTTCAACATGTCGGGTCCAATAGAAATTCTGTTTACGAGATTACTCCAATTGAATGGAGTGTTGCATGACCTACCATAGAGGACTTTGAAAGGGCTCATCTTTAGGGATTCTTGGTAGCCATTGTTGTAGGCAAATTCCATCAGTGGTAGGTAATCTTCCCACCTTTTGGGTTGATGCATTACATGCATCCTTAGCATGTATTCTAATATTTGGTTCACTCTTTCCGTCTGTCCATCAGTTTGAGGATGATAGGCTGTGCTAAATAGTAATTTGTTCTCCAGACCAATCATCAAGGATTTCCAAAAGTTGGAAGTAAATTTTGTGTCTCTGTCAGACACGATCTCTTTAGGCATACCATGTAGTCTGAATATCTCCCTCATGAATATGTTGGCAATGTCTATTTCCTTACAAGTCGACTTGATGGGGATAAAATGAGTGGAATTTCTCAGTTTATCCACCACCACCATGATGGCATCATTTTGTTTGGTCGAGGTTGGCAATCCGGTGATGAAATCCATGGAGATGGTTTCCCATTTCCATTCCGGGATTGGTAGAGGTTGTAATAATCCTGCTGGGTGTCAGTGTTCTGCTTTAACCTGTTGGCATTCTATGCATTTGGCTAAGTACTCAACTATGTCTTTCTTCAATCCAGGCCAATAGAATTGTTTCCTGGTGGCCGTGATCATATTATGGTATCCTGGATGACCAATATGTGGTCTTTTATGTAGTTCATCCATTATGAACCTCTTCAAGTCGTCACAATCTGGAATATACAATCTGTTTCTATAAGTTAGCAGGCCTCCATCTATCATCTGGTATCCTTCATACTTTATCCCTGTGGGTTCTTGCTCCAGGTACAAGGTCACGGTTTGGAAGAATGTGTTGATTTCTTTTGCATTCTTAACTCTTTCCCTGACATTGGTCTCGCAGGTGCTCATCGCTACCAGATGAATTGTTTTCATACTTATGCTAAGGGCATCAACCACCTTATTTTCCTTTCCCTTGATATGTTTGATTTTGAAATCAAACTCACTAAGAAGGGCCATCCACCTAGCTTGTCTGGCATTGAGATTTGGTTGGTCAAACATATATCGCAATCCACAATGGTCTGTCATAAGTACAAATTTCCTTCCCAGGAGGTAATGCCTCCACATTTTTAAGGCGTGCACTATGACAGCCAGTTCTAGATCATGGGTCACATAGTTGACTTCATGCTCATTCAATTTTTGGGATTCATAGAAGACTACACTTCCTCCTTGCATAAGGAATCCTCTGAGCCCTTCCTTATAGGCATCTATGCACATGAGGAAGTCATTTTCGGGATCAACGATCTTCAACATGGGTGCATGGGTCAGAAGGTGTTTCAGGGATTGAAATCTTTCTTCACATTCTTATGTCCATGTGAATTTAGCTCCCTTCTTATAGAGGGAAGTCATTGGATAACCAAGCTTGGAGAATCCTTTTATAAATCTCCTATAGTATCCCGCTAAGCCCATAAAGGATCTGATATCCAAAACATCCTTTGGGGTAGGCCATTCCATGATAGACCGGATCTTGTCAGGGTCTACTGCTACTCCTTTTTCAGATATGACATGGCCCAAGTAATGTATTTTCTTCTGGAAAAAGTTGCACTTGCTAAATTTGGCATAGAGCTGATGTTCTCTTAGCACTTGAAGCACAAGTCTAATATGTTCCTCATGTTCCTCTCTATTCTTGGAGTAAATTAATATATCGTCAATAAAAACCAGTACAAATTTGTCTAGGAATTTGCTGAGCACATTGTTCATCAAGCACATAAAAGTGGCAAGGGCATTGGTTAATCCAAATGGTACTACCACAAAATCATAGTGACCATATCTCATCCTGAAGGCAGTTTTGTGGATGTCTTCACCCTTGATTCAGACTTGATGGTATCCAGATCTCAAGTCAATCTTTGAGAATATGGAAGCACCTCCCAATTGATCGAACAAGTCATCAATCCGGGGTAAGGGGTACTTGTTCTTTATGGTTACCTTATTGAGTTGTCTATAATCTATGCACAGTTGGAGGGTACCATCTTTCTTCTTCACAAACAGAGCTGGTGCTCCCCATGGGGGAACGATGGGCCAGATATAGCCTTTGTCCATCATTTCTTTTAGTTGTAATTTAAGCTCAACTAGCTCGGGTGTGCTCATCCTATAGGGTGTCCTAGACACGGGCACTGTTCCTGGTGCAAGTTCTATCGAGAAGTCAATGTCCCTTCTCGGAGGTAAACCCGGTACCTCTTCCGGAAACACATCTCTATATTCTCTTAGTGTGGGGTGGTCTTCGAGGCTTGGTTTTTCATCTTCAACTGATTCCAACACCTGTATCGCATATAGTGGACATCCCTTTCTGCAGTACTTTCTCATTTGAAGGGCTGATATTCGTCTCACTGAGACAATTTTTTGGATCCCTCGAAGGGTTAGCCTTCTTCCTTATTCACTTACACATTCTAAGGTTTTATGGTAACAATCCAGTCTAGCTTTATATGTGGCTAGCCAGTCCATACCAATCAATAGGTCATATGATCCTAGGGGTAGTATGTTAAGAGTTTCTTGGGTGGGGAATCCACCCATAATGAATTGGCAAGCTGGTATGACCTCCGCTACCTTTCTTTTGGTGCCAGTGGCTAACTGTACCAACCATGGCTTGGCATGTTTATGTGGCTATAATTTACACTTATCAATAGCCTTAAGATCTATATAACTCAAATTTGAACCAGGGTCAATTAGAATAGACACTAGATGGTTGGTGATCATACCTTCCATCTCCACCACTGAAGCTTGGTGGTCATCTTGTTTATTATCCAAGGCTGCATAAATTTGCGGCACACTCCTGGCCACGTCACTGACGGTGGTAGCTTCTTGAACGTTGTAAATTCTCTGACTATTCTGTTGTCGGTGCAGGCAGTCCCTCAATAAATGTTCTTCTCCACAACCCCAACATTTCAAGGGTTCTCTCTTTGGGTTATCAATCTTTCCTGGGCAGATCCAAAAGGTCTATTTCCACTCTGGGAGGGGAAATTCTGCTGGTGTACACTTCGGATTGGGAAGCTTATCCTTGAGTCCTTTTTATAGTTTTTAAATCTTGGGGATTTAAACCCCTTTTTCTGGAATCCCAAACTATTCTTCTGCTTCTAGCCTTCGCGAGGTTCTGTCTGATGCCTAAGCTGTTAATAACAATATCTTGCCTTTCAGATAGTGTCTTCTAGGGTCTTTGGATCATTAAACTTAATCCTATTCTGATAGTCCTTAGGTAGTCCACTGATGAATTGTTGCACCTTTGCTTTTTTGGATTTTATATAGGGTACGTACCTTAGCAACTCGAGGAATCTGCTAACATATTCCTCTATGGTGAGTTTCCCTAGTTTGAGTTCATAATTTTTTTTAGTCTTTTCATCAAAATATTTTTCCAACAGATACTTCTTTCTGAAGTATTTCTCAAACCATTCCCAAGATAGGTCCTCTTTGTGAATCCATTTTACATTCTTAAGGTCTTCCCACCAAATGGAAGCCTTTCCATTCAAGTTGAAAGTGGCTACTTGAGCCTTCAAGTTTTCTGAGAAGTCATGGACTCTAAAATACTTCTTTACTCCAAGCAGCCAGGCCTCTGCTTCCTCCCCCTTCTTTATTTCACCATCGAAAGAGGGTGGTTTGGCCTTCTTGAATTATTTGATATTATGACTTTTGGAATGCTTTCACTTCTTCCATTTTCTTTAGGAATAAGAACTAGTTCTGCTACTAGAAGATCCCTCCGAGTCACCAGTTTCCTTTCCAGAGGAATCATCCAATGCTTGTCCCTTATCTCTGGGGTGGATCTTTCTCGAGGTGCTCTTCCCAGTGTGGACACTTAAAAGACCACATTTCTATATCTCAGGTGGACTTCGACTTTTCTTTGTCTGTCGTTGGTCTGCGTGACTGGTGTCAGGTCCATGCTGCAATTGTCTTTGTATGTCGGATAAACTCTGCAACAATACTGCATTAATTTCTGTTTGCTTCTCTTGCTCTTTTATCAACCTCTCATTGTCGACCTTGCATCTCTGTAGTTCGACCATGAGGCTCCTCACAGTCTCAGCTAGATCTGGAGGGGTCTCTACCGCTCTCCTTTTGTCAGACTCTTCGTCTCTATTGTGGGAGCTATCCCCCACTTTGTGGTGCATCACCATTCTATGCATCTGTAGTTTCCCGCGGTTGATCGTCCGCTTGTGTGTAGGAAAAACACTTGTTGTTAGTCAATATTTATATTCATTCATAACCAACGCATAATTCATATTTTTCAAATGCATTCTTAACTTCGACTTTTGATAAAGGGGGTTAAGATAGAGGGTTACTCCTTTTAAGAGTACTTCAAATGGAGTTTCTGTGCAACTCGTTCATGAGCCCAAGCAGGCCAAGTGTTGTAACCATGCTCTGATACCAATTTGTCACACACCCACTACAACAACCTAGATTTTTCTTCTTTTTCTTCGAGGGACAGAATTCCAAAATTTCTATGGGGCCTAGCGCAAACCATCCCTTCCCTTATCCTCCTAAAAGCGACCAAAACCTAGCCTTAGTGCAAGAACCTTTCACAAATCGTGAGTTGGGAGTCAAGGCTCTTGACTCCTCTTTCTCCAAACGTCGATAACCAAGATGTGATACGGGTATGGCTCCCTCCTCACCAGCGCCTGCTACATGTAACCGTAGGCTAGGTTAAACACTAGCACCACTCACAACTTGTGACTTCGCTAGTTGGAGTGTTGAGCCCTCTTGCTCCTCCTTTGCGAATCCCCGAGACGTGAGAAGTCAACGTTATGTGGACTCTGCCAAGCGATGCGTACATGCCACTTGTCTCCTCCGCTGTTCTCTGCTTACGAATTGTGTCGCTACCGCCCATCGCATGAGACCTCGACTCTCAGTGTTTCACGACCTTAGTGAACAAGGTGCAACTTCTTCATCCTGCAAAACCCTGAACCACAATAAGTCAACAATGGGTTGACTCTTTCCTAGGTGACATGTGTCCACCACTTGTCACCCGCTCCCACCTTTATCTGGGTGCTTGTTGTTATGCCACCTGTCAACCACGCAGTCCCCACCTAATGAATGTGCCACGTGTTCGCACTAGCCATCGATTCTCAACACTTCACGACTTCTGCAGTCGAAAAGAGATTCTTTCAACCTTTGAACCCCGATATGCGATTCCACGTGGAGGTTCTGATCCAATGATTCTCCTGTGGCTTGGATCCAACGACCACAATCACGTCGCGATTTCATGAATCGTGAGTTCGTGCAGTCCTACCCTTGACCACTCCAAGTCGCGAGTCAACAAAATGCTACCCGACTGCCATGCGTCCTGTGCCGATGGATGGTTCCGAATAATTTGAGACTTTCAGGACGTTGTCGAGTCCACTCTCCTGCCTATGAAAAGGTTAAGATCGATGGTCAATAGAGATCCAACAGATCCTTGGATCTACGGTCCTGGATCCCATCTCTACTTGCGAAGGATGAAAGGGTTGAGGTGTTAACACCTGTGCTCCTCCTCTAGATCCTTCGGTCATGACATATCTGGGGTATTTCCGAAAGGATTCCGACCGTTCGTCTACCAAATGATGGGGTATTCTCTTTCGATAATCAGACTCACTATCCTTTTTGAGCTTGAATGAGGAAATTCAACCTCTCGGAGCTTCAAACTCCCACAACTCCGAGACCTTAGAGAGCTACTCTTTCCTACATAAGGTTTCCAGAACTGGATCGCATGAACCTTCAGATGGTTCTTGGACAATTGTCCCTGATCTTAGTTGAGTATCTAGGTAAAGGTTCAGTACGGTTCCAAGGTTTATGGGGTAATTCTCAGGGAAGAGTACTCTCGAGGCGCCTTCCTAGAATATTACGAGAATCAAGCAAACAAGACGATTCTCAGTGGAGTGAACTCATGCCCCAGACTTAATCATTTGTACAGAGACCAACTATGGCATGTAAGTATACACATGCATCCATTATTTCCAGTCTAAAACACCAGGCAATCATTCCACACAGAAATCATTATGGGCATATAAACATGAGCATCTATTCATGATATTCAATTCAAAATACAAGGCATAAAACACTTATCAGATCCACCAGGCGTGATGCAACTGTTGGGAGAGGTGCTCATTTCCACCCAACCATAGGCTCAATGACTCCAAACGGATTTACCACTAGCCACCCCCGAGCTAGACCATGATGCTTTGAGATTCAGTCTCCTACTTCCAGCTCAACGAAAGTCAAGGAAGAAGGTTACTCTCCTTCTCCTGATACAGAAAAATAATCCAGGATGAAGGTTACTCTCCTTCTCCTATGTTCAGAACTCCCTGTGTTTCCAGAGTTTCTCCAGTTCTCTTTCGCGATCCCTGTCACGTGCGCTCTCCGTCTACCCTTTACCACACTTCCTCTCTTGCCTTTTCTCTGCAAGATTGCGTGTGGCACGAATTTCCCCGTCCATGGTCAGGTCTGAGAGATTTTACGGATGGGCGATTCACCCCCATCCCCTCATTAACTCTTGAGGAGCCTCCCCACCTACCAATTTGATGAAAAATCCATTCCAGGGTCAGAGATTTTCTTTGGTCTTTGAGCAAGTAAAAACCAGTATGGTACTAGCTTGGTGGAAGTTAATGCAACCATTCCAGGTCCCTTCCACCACCTCTCATTAGCCATCGTGGTCTCTTTTAGCACATCCCCTCCCAACAGTCATGCAACACATATTCATAACATAATTTACATTCATCGACCTTTTATACAAAGGTCCGTCAAATCAAACATTCACATCTTTGAGTTTTCCATAGTTCTTGGCCACTATAGTTATTTTTACAGACTGGGGGAAATAGGGTGTTACACAGCCACTGTGTCTTCCGCGAAGTTCTCATTTTTCCTTTTCTCCCTTGTTCTTCGCTTACTTCCATAACCAAGGGAGAACATGCCCCCAACACTCACTTGTGACTTGTCTCGAGACACTTCAGATTTGATCTTTCTATTTTACTTTGACTTCATATTGCACAATGCAACCTTTTCTTTCCTCTCTATGCCTCCTCTCATTCCTTGTGCAGACTGTCTTTTCTGTGTCTGGTACCTAGTTTCAACTAAACTTGCTACCTAGACCCTTTTCCTTATGCTTTTACTTAGAGCTACAGGGAAGCTGGTTGTCATAGTACAACTTCAGCCGGCTCCCATTCACTAATCCTTCCTCCCACTCTCCCTTAAAAGTATTCAACTGTGCAGCTCCTCCTTCTGTAACATATGAGACCTCATATGTCCCGAGCCAATGCATTCTGAACTTCCCAGGATGCTTGATGAACCTATTGTCATATACTAGTACTAAATCACCTTTCTTGAATGCCTTCTTCTTGATGCGTTTGTCATGATAGGCATTCTCTCTTTCCTTCTATACTTGCTGATGGAATCCTGCGATAAATCTATCTTCTTTGAGTTCAACCAACTGCGCGAGCCTCTCTTGAACAACACCAGTGTCATCCATATCTATAAAGGCAATAATTCTTAATCTTGGCACTAGGTATTCCATTAGAACAACGACTTCGAGACCATAAACCAACTTGAAAGGGTTCTGCATTGTTATTTTTTTACATGTGGTTCAATAGGCCCAGAGTACTGCTGGTACTCTTAAATCCCAGTCATCCCTGTTCACACTACAAATCTTTGTCAGTGTTGTCTCCAAGATCTTGTTGAATGCTTCCACTGTCCCATTTTCTTGTGGATGGTAGGGTGTGATCTTCTGATGGTGGATTGCAAATTCCTCAGTTAGGGATTCAACTGTTTTATTTATGAAATGTGTGCCTTGATCACTCATAAGGATCTTTGGGCATCCAAACTTGGTTATGATGTCATCAAATATGAAGCGTGCAACTGTATTTTCATTACAATCCTTAACTTCTCTTGCTTCGGCCCATCTGGTCAAGTATTTTTTTGCTATACTTATGTACCTTGCTCCTGTGCGCTTTCTTGGTGGGTTTATAGGTCCCACGAAATCAATGGACCATTTCTCAAATGATTGTAGGGTCAGCTATGGTGCTAGTGGCATTTCATCCCTTCTGGAAGGTTTCCCAACTCTTTGGCATACATTTGTACTAGTCTTTAGTATCTCTGTGTAAGGTAGGCCACCAAAAGCCAGCTCTAAGAGCCTTCTGCGTAGTTTCTTTCCCTGCGTAATGTCCTCCTACGATGCCTTCATGAGCTTCCACAAGGATCATCGGTCATTCTTCCTCCATAACACATCTTCTCATTATCTCATCCGATCCCATATTGTATAGCTATCCAGCTATAAGTGAAAAGTCAACAACGCACACTACTAGTTGTTTCTTTATGGGGAATTGTATACTGGCTAGGGGCCATTCCTGTTGACAGGAACTGGGCTATTTCTACGAAGTGGTCATCAATATTTCTAATGGTCAGTAACTGTGCATCCGAAAATGTATCCTCCAAACTAGTGGGCTCTTCTCCATGTTCCAACCTCGACAAGTTGTCAAGACCTTTGTTCATTCTTCTTGGTTTTACTATGATCTCAAAGTCATATTCCAGAAAGAGAAGAAGCCATCTGCATATTCTCCCCCCCAACACTGGCTTGTTGACTAGGTATTTCAGTGTAGAGTGATCAGTAAACATTTTAAAGTGTCCTCCAAACAAGTAGCGGCAAAATTTCTGTAGCGCATACACCATGGCTAACCCCTCTCGCTCGGTAGTGGTGTAATTGATCTCAGTAGTTGATAGCTTCCTGCTGGAAAAGGATAATGGATGGTCAATATCTCCTTCCCCAGGTTGTGATAACATTTCTCCTAAAGCAATAGAAGACACATCGACATGTACATGGAATTCCTTGGTCCAATCTAGAAAGACTAGAATGGGCACAGTAACCATTTTCTGTTTCAGTGTATCGAAGCTCTGCTGGCATTCTTCTGTCCAACTAAACTAGAAATATTTCTTCAAAAGATTCTCCATGGGTGTTGTAATTTGGGAATATCCTTTAATGAACTTCCTGTAATATCCTGTGTGTCCTAGTGCAGTGCGCAACTATTTGACTGAAGTAGGAGGGGGTAGATCAACTATATTGGAAATTTTAGATGGATCTACCAACAATCCCTGCTTGGATACAATATAACCTAACATCACTCCAAATGGTGAGAAGAAGATGCATTTCTTCAGATTCAAGGCAATTTGATACTGCCTGCATTTATCCAACATTAGCCTTAGACATTCAATATGGTTTTTCAATAAGCTAAAAACAGTCCAATCATCAAAATATGCTTCTAGAAATTTATGCAAGAACTCCTTGAATGCTTCGACCACCACCCTGGAAAAGGTGGCTGGGGCATTCTTAAATCCAAATGGCATCACTATATACTGGTAGGATCCCCATTCTGTTGCAAATGTGGTCTTGTGGCGATCTTCCTTGGCAATCCGGATCTGATGGTATCCTGAAAATCCATCTGTAAAAGAATATACTTCCTGGCCTGCCACATTATCTAATACTTCGTTAGTGAATGGTGTAGGGAAGGGATCATGAAAACATGAATCATTTAGCTTCCTGAGTTCTACACATATAATTATCTCTCCTGTCTTCTTGTCTTACGCCACCATAGGGCTAATCCATTCTGATTCCTCCACAGGTTCTATAATCCTAGCTTCCAACATTCGGTCAAGCGCAATCTTCACTTTCTCCTTATATTTAGGGTTCAGTCTGTAGGGTCTCTGTTTAACTAGTCTTGCATATGGTTTTAAATGGATCCTCATCTCTCACATAGGTCCTTTAATGCCCTTCATATCAGTGAACTTGGTTGGAAACAAGTCCTAGTGTTCATGCAGTAATTTTGTAATCTTGTCAATAGTGGCAGCATCCCAATAATCTCCAACATTGGTAAGCTTCAGTGTCTGTTCTGTTCCAATATTGACCTTATTAATCTTGATTGGCTGTCCAATGAATGGTAACTCAACTCCTGGTCCTTCCACATCTCTCTGGCCTTCTATTTCTGCGATGTTCACCTTTCTTGGATCATCGTCTTCATCAACATTGATGTTGTAACAACCTTGTAGTTTATGGAGAGGTGTAGTCCATTCGTCCTCTTCTTGCTCAAAAGGGATGTTAGATGCCTCCTTGAATACTTTCTGTCTTATAATTTGCAATGCTTGATCCACTGAAGGATATTGAATTTCAAATAAGAAGGTGGTTAAAAAATATTGAGTCATACCTTCCCAATCTATAGTGATGAGGCACAACTTTGCTTGAAGGTACCAGTTGATAGGTGTCATGTCCATTGTGTTAATGAATTTGTGCACTCACTGCTCTTGAGGGATGTTTCTCCATCCTGCCTCACAACTTCACACATGGTCCTTTGGGCAGATTTGACTTGTGTACTGAAGTTTGCAACCTTCTACTTGTGCTGAGAACCGTGTTGTCATCAAGGTACACCATTGTACCCAATCTGTAATGTTATTTTTGTGTGTCCCCCACCATATTGTTGGGGTTTCTTTCAGGGCCTCATCCATCACCAACAATATTTTTTTCATTGGTAAACTTTATTCAAAGTTCGATAAGAAGGTTTCTAAAGGATTTAGACCATCAAAGGTGGGTAAGTTACTTATTGTTGTGTCGATCCAACAAACTTCTTTGGTTAATCTAGCACATATTCTTGTAGATACTTCATACATTTTATTCTACCAGTTTTCCAGTGCTTCTTTTGAGTCTGATGAACATGCACTGTCACTTAACCAACTTAGGTTTCCATCGGGCGTAGGATTAATGTAATCCTGTTGTCTAGCTATTAATTTGTATATGTTTTCCATTTCATATGCATGGTCTTCTTCTCTGATGGGCTCTGTGTATCTCCAACATTCATCTGGTTCTAAGGGTGCAATGACCCTAAGGCCATCTCTTTCAAATGTCATTCATATTTTCTTTAAATCAACCACAGTGGAATTATTGAAATCCCAGTCAATTCCTAACAGTGCAGGGTAAGGACAACTATCATCAACTATCTCAATTACCTCAAAATATGCAAACGTTCTTACTTCGTCGATGTCCACAGGGACATGTTTTAGTCTACCAAAGGGGATTACAACTTGCTGATTAGCCATTCTAAGCCTGATAGGGGAATATATCAACTTAGGTTTTCCCATTAGTGCCCAGGTTTTCTTCGTCATGACATTGACCTCCGAACCTAAGTCGAGGACCACATAGTCTATATCATATTCGCCTATCTGAGCATTCAAATGTAACTCCTTATTTGACCTTCTCTTTTTAGAGATTTGGTGTACTGCCCTATTCCATAAGGAGTCTATATTTCCTAGCTCATACTATTTGATAAAATTTTGTAGTTCTTGGACATCGCTCTCATCCCGAATCAACTTAATACAAGTATATAGAAATTCCATGAGATTGCTTACCTATTTTCCTTCTCTTGGCGAAACAAACTGATCAAATGTCTGAGGCATACCATATTCTCTCACTTATGGTTGTGTATTTGGTGAAGAGACTTGGTCTTCTTTGAACTCTTTTCTTGCCTCCTCAAATACTTGTATTTCTTTCTTTGCATCAAAGGTTTGGGTCTTCTCTGCAGCTTTCCTGATTCCTGAGTCTTCTGTAGTGTTTCCTTGGATCAATTTGTATTCTCCTGTAATAGTTCCTTCTCTAGTATTAACAACGAATCTAGGGTCTTCTCCACGATTTTCAACATATATCAGTTGAACTTGCGGGTTCTGCTGAGGTCCTTTTCTCTCTTGAAGCTTAGCGAGAAACACAGGACAATATTTTATAACATGTTCAAACAATCTGTAGTAGCTCCAAGTAGTGAAAGGGTTCTAACAGTCCCTTGTGAGGTTTCTTGGTTGTGTTAAGTTGTAACAGATGATCTTTCCTCGACCTCAAACCATACCTCATTCTCATCCTCGTCTTCTGAATCCACTGCGAGGGTTGAAGTTTCCTCTCCCAGAGGAGTTGTACTGCGTAGTGCTTCCTTCTTGTTGTACTTCGCCTTGAATTTTGTATATATCTCTTGACCTTTCATGCATGAGATCATATGACCTACAATCCCTATCATCATTTCCCACAGACTTACAGGATGTGAAGTATAAATTTGTGGGTGTCTGAACATATTTTTGCATGTAATGGCACTCACCAATACAATGCCTATTTTAGCATACTTCGCACTAGGGTAAGGTGACTTTCTTCAAAGGGCTTAGAGCTATAGAGGCCAAGTATTCATGGAATAAGGGATAGTGATCTTTGTCATGACCTTCCAATTTGCATTTGACACACCAGATGTCTTCTCTTTTATATTTTCCCTTGTCTTTCTTCATATCTTTGACCTGTAGAGACAAGCTAGTTAGCTGACTCAAGATTTGGCTCATACCTGAACTAGATTCTCCCATAGGGGCTGATTCTAGCTTCATGGCGATATCCAACGCCTCAGATTGAAAAGAAATATTATGTTGCATTAGAGGAACTCTGATGTGTGGTAACAAGGAAGAAATGAACCACTCTTTGTTCTGCTCATCTAGGCTTTGAAAAGTCAATAGGCCTGTTAAGGTCTTAAATCTCTGGTTGAATTCCCAGACAAGTTCAGCTACCTTCTGTTTGATCTCTTTCAGCTCTGTAATACATTGTGAATTCGACTTTGGTTTCTTGAACTCTGCAGTTAACACATTCTTGATCTCATTTAGTGGCTTAGTTTGTGCAAGTCCTTGGACAAGCTTCGTGTACCAGCTTAGTGCACGATCTCGAAGGGTAGTACTAAACTGGTTTCTTTTAACTGCTACACCAGTGACATTTTTAATATTCCATATGGCTTCACATAGGAACCCGTGCTGATCAGGGTCTTCAGATCCATATCCCCTCAAGATAGGGAGCCTCATCTCGTCTTCCATAGATCTTCCTAGGATTCTTGTCTGAGTATGTGGTGGACTACTAGTGACAGTGATCTGAACACTCTGGTGACTTGGATTACTCTGATGGATTAATGTTTCTGAGACAACATGGGGATTAATAGTACTTACATCAACAGTTTGTGCAGTTCCTAAAGCTTCTAGCTCGTCTCGACGAGGTTCTTCATCTTTCTCTTCCTCTTCCCTAGTGGGTTCTAAATGCTCTTCGTCCATTGGGTCTACCTCTTCTTGATGCAGGAGCATCTCTCCATGCCATTCCGTCAACCACGTCAGCGCACACTCATTCATGTGCTGAAAGGGAGGCACAGCCTCATTTTTGAATTTGAATTCAATATAAATTAATGCCTTAGGCTGGTGAGCCATGAATGCCATGCCTTTGCGCAGGCTGTAGATAAGATAGGCATTTAT
>ML779788.1:409492-456797 GCA_009831015.1 Picea engelmannii
CCCGATATCCGACAGAAGGGGGAACCGCCGAAAGAGTTATGTGGGTGACTCTTGACTTCTGAGGGGGAGTTGGAAGAGCTTAGACTCTTCGGGCCCGTGACTGAAGAAGGTCCTGGCGGAGCATGCTGCTCGCCGAGGGGCAGATTTGCGTCACTTCTCCACTGTAGAAACCCTCATCTTCGTAGTTCTGCTTGAATAAGATCACAAGATGAACTTCTTAGAACACTCTCCCACTGCACGTATGTCTAGCCTCTGTGTCACTATCGCTGTCCTAATTCTTGAACATTATCTTTTTCGAAATCTGACCAATCTACTGTATCTTCAATATGTTCTTCTCATGTAATAGCATCTTGATCCTTAACTTCAGAAAATGTAAAAATTTTCCTCTGGGTCCCTTGAAGAAATATCTTTCTGCTTGGCTATGTGACTCTATTATGTCAACAACAAACTCGGTGATGTAGCCTCCAATGGTGCTATCAAACCAGTGATATACTACTCGTGACACAACGTTATCAACTCTCTTGAACTTCTTGATTAACGCCAACGTCCAAACTACAGGAGGTCTAGATCTGATCTCGAACTGGGTATCTACTAACCTAGCTAACCACTCATATAGCTCCTGATGGATTCCTCCAAAGAAAATATCATGTATATCAGTAAAGATATATCTCTGCAACCAATCTTATATACTAAGATTAGGGTTCTTGTTTTGGTCTTCAACGAAGTTCTTTTCTTGGTCCTCTATCCACTTCTAAATCTTTGTCTTTGATGGGAACCACCTTGAAATTCCCTCGCGAAGATTCCTGTCCCGGAAACATAACCATTTGTTGGCACAGGGGCAGACCTAGGGTTCAGCCTCAAGAGCACACCAACAAGCCCTAGCTATTGGCCCTTTCAGCAACACCTGTGAGGCAGATGCAGTCTCACCCAAAGCAGCTATGTGGGGGTTGCAGGACAGATATGTCTACAACCACAAGGAATGTAAAGTGGGTTCAAAGTGATCAACACACAACGATCTAATATTCTTTATCTTCCTAGGATATACTGCGCAATGTATATCTATCAATTCTAACACGATAATGCAATAACAGTAAAGAAACAATAAAGAACATAACGCCAATCACACATACAACACACGATATACATGGTTCACCCTCTCTCTAGGGATACATCCACAGAACTGTGCTTTATATTATATTAAGACGAAGAATACAGTTCTTATCTGTGTTCTCAACTAACAGATCCTCTTTCTTCTCCTCTCTTTCTCTCCCCTTCCTGTGCACCCAGCTACAGGACTTGACCTTTACACCCAACTAAAGGTCTTACAATACCAGAAGGCTCTCACTCTTAGCTCTTCTTTCTCACACGATATTACTCACTCAATCACAAAATGACAAAGACAACAACATAACACCAACCCATCCCAGGTCCTTTAGACCTCAATTTATACATTACAATATCTCACCGACACCCTTAGGTCGAAACCTAGGTGTCAAAACCCTAGGTGTCTAAAACCCTAAGTCAACTTGACCCATGTTTTCAGGGCTTCGCCAGCCTGTATTTCCTTCCTTCTCGTGCGGTGCTCCAAAACATATAACAATGGTTTTTTCCGCTTTCTGAGCTGTCCACGATTCTTCTTTCTTGCTTACCTATCATCCTCGATCTCCTCATCCAACAGATTGCTTTCTCAGACTTCGCTTCGTCTTTTCTTCTCTTTTGCTCACTTCGACCCAGTAAAAGTCACTGTGTCTTCCGCGAAGTTTGCATTTTTCCTTTTCTCCCTTGTTCTTCGCTTACTTCCATAACCAAGGGCCAACAATTGGACAGTGACTTCCTTCTTCCTTGAATGGTGGTTTTGACAGTAATTTATCTCTGCATTTCATTTAAATCTGGACTGCGATTTCCTTCTTCCTTGATTGGCGGTTTCCAGGGATTACCTCTGATGTGTTTGTTGATTAATATTTTTTTTTGTTTTAGTGAAACCTCACACTTCAATAGGAAGATTGAAGTGGAGCCTTCATATTGCTGGTGGTTATTCCTTAGCTACGCAATGGTCAATGGTTTGTTTCCCTCTCTATGGCAGTCATTGCGTTCCCATCTCTTCCTACAAAGTTTCCTTTCAGGGAGTATGCCGGTTGCGACCACGACAATGAAAACATCTTCCCAATTCTCCATCCCTTACATTAGAGATTTAATTTATTAATAAAAGATAAATTTCATCTTATCAAAATCATGTTGAAGTAATTGTTATGGTGGTTTAGACTATTATTATTTTGGTGGTTTTGTAAATGCAATGCAGTTCAAACAATTGTAAATTCAATATTAACTTACTTCCATGAGCTTAATTCAATTGATTTTCTAGTGTACAATAAAAGATCTCAAATATCGTCAAACAATTGTCATGTAACTACAAATAATTATTAAATTATAGGTAATCACAAGTTAATACATTATATAAAAAATTCCATCCTTTTCCAATTATAACATCCAAACACTTTTCTAAAGAAAAATGGATTCTCTATATTGATCAATGTTAACTATTTCCATTCTCAATAATATCTTAAATAGAAGAAGAAAATGTTTTGTCCCACCTAATTAATCATTTTTGATTGATTTTCTTTAGTGTCTTAAATTGGGAGCTTGACCTCAAGTAGGTAAGTTAGTAAGCCCGATCCTCATCAATCCATACATATGAATATGTAAGTTAAGGTGGGAATTACATTACTATGTCTCTTGTGTGATGATGCATGACTTCTTAATGAATTTATAATCTATCCTTGTCTTCTAGTATTAAAGTTTAAGTGTGATGGTGTGGTACCTTGTAGATGGATGTGAGATCTAGTACTGAATTCATACTGTATTGTTTAATTAAAATAATTCATTAAAAATATATTTTAGTTGTTCTACAAAAGTTTTGAATGTTGACATATGATTTATTAATCATTTATAATCTCTTGCGCCATTTAAAAATAAATTGATTACTGTTTTGCTTTTAGAAAAATGTTTGACATATGATTGATTAAGCATTTATAATCTCTTGTGCCATTTAAAAATAAGTTGGTTACTCTTGTGATTTTAGATTAATGATTGACATATGATTGATTAAGAATTTATAGTCTCTTGCGCCATTTAAAAATAAGTTGTGTCCTTGAGGTGTAGGACAGTCGGTGACAGAGTGTGCTGTTAAGGCGATCCGTGATGTTAAAGTCACCATTTCGAAACCCGTGGGGACAAAAAAATCCAACCATGTTAAGGGTTGGTGTGGCTCAGGAAGGGTGCGATCCTTGAGTGATTTTGATGGCTTATATGCCCCTGAGTCGTGGTTTCTTAGCCACAGGTTAGTCCCACATGTCACAGACAAACTAACAAAAGAAAACAAAAGTTGATTACTCTTGCGCTTTTAGAATAATGATTGACATATGATTGATTAAGAATTTATACTCTCTTGTGCCATTTAAAAATAAGTTGATTACACTTGCGCCCTTAGATTAATGTTGACGTATGATTTATTAATCCTTTATTATCTCTTGCGCCATTTAAAATAAAGTTGACTACTCTCGCGCCTTGGAATTAAGGTGGATGTATGATTGATCTAGAAATTAGTTAGAATACTTGTGTTCCATGAAATAGATGTTGAGGTATGATTGATAAGTTGGTGATGACCCTTGCACTTGAATAATTGATGATTAGGTTGATTTATTCGATCTAGTTGATTTCATCTTGATTAGATTAGTGGGATCTAGACACCTCCTTGATCCTTAGAACAATCGCCAGCCCTGAGACCTTAAGTGGTCAAAATCAATTAGATTAATCTTGGGCTTGAGCGTTGCTTATGTGTTCTGGAGGTCCTAACCATGCAGGATAGGTTGGGTGGGTAGTTCATTAAAATTTTTGTGACATGGTTTATCGGTTATTGTATTTTTATTTAGGAGCGTGATGCGTTGAATCATGTCGCTATTATGTTTATGCGTTGATTTGAGCTGCTTTTAGTTATGTTAATGCAATACGTATGTGTTGTTTCAATTACGATGATGTATTTTTTTATTATGTTGTAATGAGTTAATATCCTAATGAAATTTTTTTTTACCTATTGTACATCACTAATCGTTGTCATAATGGAGGGGTATGTTACATATGGTATCAGAGTGGGTTCAACCCCACAACTTGGGATCATTATGCCTTCCACTGTATTAAACATTTGATTAGTAACTTATTGATAATTAAAATTAAATTGTGCCCATGCAGGTAATCATGGTTAGAGGACACCATGGAGGTAGATGACGTGGTGCTAGGGGTGGAGGTGTGATGCCTCCAGTAGCATCCACGCCAGAGGGGTCTAATCCCCAAGGTGAAGAACAAGTCATTGGACAGGAGTAGATTACTATGGGGGATGTGGTTGGTTTGGTGAGGTCATTTCAGAGGATGTCAGAGGCCTTGATTAACTGACTAGATAGAGATGGGGCCAGGGAACCTATACCCCCTTAGGGTCCACCGCGGGCTCTAGCTGGCAGTGGTATCATTCAAAGAGAACTCAAGAAGGTCAAGTTTCCCTAGTTCATGGGTTCCATGGACGACGCAACCACCGAGGCATGGTTGGATAACATGGCAATGCATCTCGCACTTCACGACTACACCTCCAACAAGAAAGTTTGCATGACAATCTTTCAGCTGAAGGGGAGAACTCTTCTATGGTGGAAGACGCTCCTACCACAACTGAACATGGTCGTTAAAGACGTGTCATGGGAACTGCACGAGGAGCATTTTCAGGAGAGGTATTTATCAAAGGAATTCATTGAGAACCAACTCAATGAGTTCAATGCTCTATGACAAGGTGGTCGTATGCTGCCAAAGTATGATGCCCGATTCATGGAGCTGCTTAGGTATGCTCCACATCTGGGCACAGAGAAGATGAAGGTCAACAAGTTTGTGTTTGGATTTAACTTAAAAATTCATGTGAAGGTGAGGATCCTAATGCCCCAGAAATTACATGATGCAGTCCAGAAGGCCCTCATAGCAGAGGAAGAGATGACCAGTGGGGGTCAGGGCATGAATCCTGCAAGACCGACTGGACAAACAATGATAGGTGCGCAACAACATCATAAACAAACTAGACATACATCAGGGTATCGAGATACGTCGAGAGGATCCATGTTCACGACACCATGGCGATCGAATCCTCAGCAGATGAATGCCTACATAGGACCACAACATCAACAACAACTTCGCCGGCAACAACAATAGTTTAGGCATGTTCAACAGAACCGACCAGGATTCTAGGCTGGTAGGAAAACAACTTCTACTTTAGGGACTAGGAGTACTAGGTCAAAGACTGGATGCTAGACATGTGAAGAGCCACATTACCAATGAGACTATCTGGTTGATAGGGTCAGAGCAGCCGAGTCAGCTGGACACACTACAATTGGAGATTTTGGCAAGGCCCACAAGATTCATGTAGCGATGAATAACCTCTAGGTTGAGCACCAATACACTATGCTCAAGATGCCAAGTACCATCACTGACCAAACCTTTAGTATTTTGATAGATCTCAGTTCTATAGAGAGATTTATTTTTGGTGCAACGTTAAAAAAAATTAAGGTAAAGGCAGTTGAACAGGATGAGTTTAGATACGTGGAAATGGCTTTAGGTGCCAAGAAGAAGGTTGGAGGAAAGGTTATGGACTGTATACTTAACTTGGGAGATTTTGTAATGAAGGCCAACCTATATGTCATGATCTTAGAATATTATGACATAGTGATCGATATGGACTGGTTGTAATCACATGACGCGATACTCAACTGTAAGATGAAGAGATTGAGCTTGAATGATGATGATGGACTGAGAAGAGTGATCGTAGGAAGAAACCAAGGAGTGTCCTTGAGGTTCGTTTCTTCCATACAACTGCAGAAGAACATGTGAAAAGGATGCAAGTTATACACAATCTTGGTGCTAAATGAACGAGGTGAGGCGGAAGGATTGAAATACCTACTGGTAGTACGAGAGTTTGCTGATGTGTTTCCATAAGAGTTACCAGGCTTGCCACCTGAAAGAGATTTGGAATTTACAATAAAACTGAAACCTGGAACTGAACCGATAACAAGAGTGCCTTATTGGATGTCAACACCTGAGTTACAGGAATTGAAAATGAAACTGAAGGATTTTTTGGACCGGGGACTTATACGTCCAAGTGTGTCACCTTGGGGTGCACCTATTATTTTCATAGAAAAGAAGGATGGGTCGTGGAGACTCTGTATTGACTAACATCAATTAAACAAGGAAACGATCAAGAACCAATATCCGTTGCCAATAATAGATGATTTGTTTTACCAAATGAAGGGAGCGAATATTTTTTCAAAGATCGACTTGAGATCAAGATATCGCCAGTTACGGATCAAAGGGGAATACATTCCTAAGAATGAATTCAGGCCGAGGTTCAGACAGTACAATTTTATCATTTTACCGTTTGGACTGACAAACACCCTAAGGGTATTCGTGATCTTGATGAATGGGGTGTTCCACGAATAATTGGACAAGTTTGTTTAAGTATTCATTGATGACATATTGATATATTCTTGTATGACAAAAGAGCATGACGAACATTTGTGCTTGGTACTACAATGTTTACGAGAAAACAAATTATACGGAAAAATGTCGAAATGCTCTTTTTATCAATTGAGGATTCATTACTTAGGGAATGTTATCTGCGACGAACGCATCACTGTGGATACAATGAAGGTAGAGGATATTATGGAATGACCTGCATAGAAAAACGTACTAGAAGTATGTAGCTTGATGGGTTTAGTAGGATATTACCGACGATTCGTCAAAGGTTTTTCGAAGATAGAAAATCCGATCACGGAATTGTAGAATAAAACCAAGAATTTTGTATGGACCGAGAAGTGCACATAAGCATTTCAAAGGCTCAAGGGGCTGTTGATGACAATGCCAATACCAAAGGTCCCCGACATGGACTAGGAATTATTGGTATGCATAGATGCATCCAAGGAAGGTTTAGGCAGAGTGTTGATGCAAGATGGTCGAGTGATCTCTTACATCTCAAGGAAAGTAAGAAAGCATGAGGAGAACTACAGGACACATGATTTGGAGTTATTGGCCATTGTGTATGCCCTGAAAGTATGGAGACACTATCTGATTGGACAAAAAATTGAACTAAAAATAGACCACTGTGGTTTGCAACACATTTTTACGCAAGGTGACTTGAACATGCGACAAAGGTGTTGGTCAGAATTGCTTAGTGAATATGATTTTGAGATTAATTAC
Source organism: Picea engelmannii (assembly GCA_009831015.1). Lineage (NCBI taxonomy): Eukaryota > Viridiplantae > Streptophyta > Pinopsida > Pinales > Pinaceae > Picea > Picea engelmannii. The sequence goes on from ML779788.1 coordinate 416,771, forward strand.
ATAAAAGGAAAAATGAACAGAGTGGCAGATGTGTTGAGTTAGAGACCACAGATATTTTCGGTGATACCTCTTCAGACGAATCTTCGAGAAAATATTATAACTACACACTTCGAAAATGACTGGTATATAGAGGTTAAGGAAAATATTGGACAAGACACCATGTTGGTACCAAAATTTGTAGGATATACTTTGGATAATGACGCAACACCCCTACCTCAACAAGTTCTGTGTGACCTCCCAGTCTAAGGATCATTCTTAATCTCCCTTGAGCCGAAATGGCTTCTTGATTCCCAACTGGAATCTTCAACACGTATAACGATAGGTCCTTCTTAGAAGTTACACCCGTGAGAGAAATCACTAGGCGCGAACCTCCACTCCACGTGACCAATCGATGTGACCACTACCTTTACCCAAAAAGGTGTTTCGGGTTTCATGACTTCACGATCTCCATTGTGAGTCCCTCTGACTCCTTTGACTATTGAAACCCAAAAAATGGGCTAACGGATCTTTAACCCCTCCTTTATTCCTCAACCATGTGACCTCAGTCATGTCCTGGGGTCCACCTCTGAGCGCATTGGGATTTTGTGACTTGTGAGTTCACAATGCAACCTCTTCTCCCATTTCCCCGAAGTATGAACTCATGACTTCTCCTCCTCAGATCAACAACCTTGGGATTCCCACGATCTGACAGTCCAGATTGTGTCAGAATTTTGCGTATCAGGTTTTCGTGACTCTTGACTCTGAGTCAACAAATTTATCCACTGCTCTGACTCCCGAAATGCCTAAATTCAAAACCACAAGATCAACGGCTCCCATTGATACAGATCTAATGGTCACTATTCCTCCCAAGATTATGAGTGTTGACAGACACTCAACCTTAAATTATCCATTGGTCCACTGGATCCAACATTCCATGACGAATCGGTAGTTCGCCCTCTGAGAATTTCAACCATCTGTTCAATTTCTCAATACTTCCTGGTCAAACAACTGGCGTCTTCCTTTTGTTCTTTTTTTCTATGAGGTGACTTCAACCTCGTCTTACCTTTGAACTCTTCAAAGTCTATATCGCTCGTGAGCTTGGTTCTTGATGCAAAATCAAGGAATTTAAGGAATCCTGCTGGCACACCTTGCGACTTCACGATAATCTCTAATTATCTGAACTTCTCAGTTTTGTGCACTCCTTACGACAATAGCTCTTCAACCACTCACTGGGTTGGAAAAGTCTAAGACTTCAACTAGCCTACACACACCTTGCACGAATCTATGCTATACTCGCACTTCCGCTGGTATGAGAACAATGCTATCTCTCCTGATCTTGTCTGAGGTAAAACCCATAACTTGTCAAGCACACTTTGTGGACTTTCACTGCACTCCTTGCAGAAATTCTCAGGACGAGAAAAAATTGAAACTCATACTTTCCCTCTTACGGACTTCATATATTTAACATGAAATCATACATACACATAGCATTGAAACAAATGCATAACAGAGCATATTAGCAAACTGTAAACATACCATTCAATAGATGCAAACAATATTAATCACAACACCATGAGATTGAGTCAAAGCATTCTTATATTAACTATGCTTCTGTACATGGGTTCTATAGCATCAACTATCTACTTATACAACTTCTACAGTCTCTGTTCTTCTTTTCTCTCCTATTCTTCTTGCTCTATAGCTCTCCAACTCTTCTCTAGAAAACAAAATAAAATAAGAATCTTACAATGCAATACATACGATTGAGATTTCTAGAGTTTTCCCTCCTACAACTCTATTCTATCAAATCGAAATAAAGTCTACAACTACTTTACATTTATTACAATAAATGACTCCAACAAACAGATCAGAGCAACTGCTCATGATCTACGTTACAATCTCCAAACCATAAAAGCAAACATATCTTTTCCAGATATTACATTAATGTTTTATCTTTTCAAATTCAAAACATTCTCAAAATGTGCGTTGGTGCATATCTAGCTGTCCTTCCTCTTTTTCACTTGCTTACAATGCTCCTGCATCATACTGCTCTGGATGAAAAATTCACGGACTCATGTTCATGAGATCCTACACCGTCTGCCCATGTTTCTGGATCTCCGCTTCCCCTTCCCAACTAGCATCTTCAATCAGGTGTCCCTTCCATTTTACCAAGTATTCAAAATACGTTTTTCTCCGGGTCTTCTTTCTAATTCTCTGATCAATGATCTTTTCCATCTGCGGATTTTCAGCTACAAGCATCTATTTCACCCACTAAACTTCCTTCTGAATCTCTGGTCCTCTTGCTTCATATGATCTATAAGGATATAGATCTGATACGTTGAATATGGGTGATATGCCCACATCATATGACAATTCTATCTCATAAGCATTTGCCTCAATTTTTCTCAGAATCTTACACGACCCTATCTTTTTCATCTTTAGCTTATTATACATTCTCCTTGGGAATATTTCCTTTCTTAGATGCGCTAATATTATGTCTACCACTTCGAATTGAATCTCTCTTCAGTGTTGATCTACTTTGCACTTATATTCCTGGTTGGAACTCCGCAACCGTTCTTTAATCTTGCTATGAAGCTCTTGCATCTATGCTGCAAAATATTCTTCTCCAACATTCCTAAAATCATTTTTCTCCAAGTCCCTCAACTCAGATACTCCTCTTGGATGCATTCCATACATTATCTGGAATGGGCTTTGTCCCGTGCTCTGGTTATGTGAGTCATTATATGCAAATTCCGCTTACAACATAATCTGATCCCACTGACTGTGATGTTCAGCTACTAAAATCCTCAACAAGTCTCCTAAAATTTGATTTACTACCTCAGTTTGTCCATCCATATGAGGGTGATATGCTGAGCTAAAAGATAAATTTGTCCCCAACTTCTTCCATAGTGTCCTCCAGAAATGACCAACAAATTTGGTATCTTGATCTGAAAGAATACTCTTGGGTAAACCATCAAGTCGAACAACTTCTTTGAACAACAGGTTTGCAATGTGTGTTGCATCACTGGTTTTCTGACATGGAATAAAATGTGCCATTTTGGAAAATCGGTCAACTACCACAAATATGGAATCATAACCCCTCTGTGTCCTAACACAAAATCCATGCTTATCGCATCCCATGACCTCTCTGGTACTAGAAATGGTTGATACAATCTTGTATTCTGTCTTTTCCCCTTTGCGTGCTGGCAAATTCTACATTTGTTGACAAATTTCTCAACATCTGTCCTCATCCCTGGCCAATAGTATAAACTATTCAGTTGCGTAAATGTTTTGTCATGGCTGAAATGTCCAACCAATCCTCCACTATGTTTTTCCTTTAAAAGGTTCTCTCTCATAGAACTCTTCGAAATACACAATTGATTTCCTTTGAATAATAATCCATCCTGGATTAAGTATTCAATCCATTGGATTCTATCTCTTAGAACATGATTTCCACATGCTTCATAAGTGTCCCTGAAATTTGAATCATCTCTGTACATATCCTTAAGGCTATCAAAACCTAAGGTATTCATACGAAACTCCTGTAGAATCAAACATTTCCTGCTCAATGCATAAACAACCTTGTTAGCAGTTCTAGAAATGTGCTTTGTAAAAAAACTAAAGTTCTGCATAAAGTCAACCCATTTTGCATGCTTCTGGTTCAATTTCTCCTGTCTAGTTACGAATTATAAAGCATGGTTTTCGCTATACAAAATGAACTCTTTCAGAACCAAGTAGTGCCTCCATTTATTCAGTGCCTATATGATTGCATAAAACTCTTTAAGACTGCTCCAACCGCAAATCCACTTGCATCACATCTCACTTGAAATGTCTTGCTGAAGTCTGGTAGAACCAAAACTAGGTGTCCAATTATCTTCTCCTTTAAAAACTTGAAATGTTTCTCTACTTCCTCTGTCCAATGAAACAATTTATGTCTTTTCTTGACTGTGTCCATCATTGGTGCATAAATTCCACTAAAATTTCTAATGAATTTCTTGTAAAAACTGGCTAATCCACAGAAGCTTCCGAATTCAAAGATATTCCTCAGTGATGGCCATTATTTGATTGCTTTTACCTTCTCAGGATCCATCTTCAACTCATTTGAAGAGATTACGAACCCCAAATAAACAAGCTCTTTCTTCATGAAAGATGAATTCTTTAGATTTATCAGCAACTTCTCTTGCTGCAACCTCCTCATCACTAGAGTTAAATGTATCAAATGTTCCTCCTCAGTCTTACTGAAGATCAGTATATCATCAAGATACACAATTACAAACTTCCCAATGAAATCTTTCAAGACTTCGTTCATCAATCTCATAAAAGTACTTGGTGCATTCGTCAAACCAAATGGCATGACAAGCCATTCATACATCCCTTCATTCGTCTTGAATGCTGTCTTCCATTCATCACCTTCCCTCATTCGAATCTGATGACATCCAATTTTCAAATCAATTTTTGAAAAAAACTTGGTTCCACTCAAGCAATCCATCAAGTCATCCATCCTCGGTAAATGAAATCTATATCTGATGGTGATTTTGTTTATAGCCCTCGAGTCAGTACACATTCTCCATCCACCATGCTTCTTTGGACTTAACACTGTTGGAACATCACATGGACTCAATCTTTCTCTAATCAACCCTTTGTCCATCAAACCTTGGACTTTCTTCTTAAATTCTTCATTCTCCTGCGGTGTCAATCTATACGCTTCTTTGTTTGGTAAACTCGCTCCTAGTATAAGGTCAATGTGATGGCTTATACTTCTGATGGGCGACAATGGACAAGGCAAATCATCTACCACTATATTAGTGAAATTATCAAGCATTTCCTGAATTTACTCCAGTAGATCACCTATCGAGGTATCAGTCAAGATGACTCTAGGTTTTCTCACCACAACAAACTACATGCCTTCTTCTTTCTTGACTTCATCCTGAAGTTCCTTCCCACTCATGAGAAGTATAGTGTTGCTTGTTTCTTCTTTCACCTTCCTGTCTTCGATTGGAGAAAACATATGCGTTCTACCATTCTTCTCCAAGGTGTATGTGTTCTTTCTCCCATCATGAACACCATTTTTTTCATATTGCCATGGTCTCCCCAACAAAAGATGACAGACATCCATGGGAATAACATCACATAAAATCTCATCTCTATATCCCCCTATCTTAAATTCAACTAAACACTGTTTAGTGACAGTTACCTAGTGTCCTTTTTGCAACCACGAAACCTTGTATGGGATTGGATGTGCAACCATATCCAATTCTAGCTTCTCCACCATTTCTGTGGATACTAGATTATCTGTACTTTCACTATCCACAATTACCTTGCATACCCTATCCTTGGTCTTGCAAGCAGTTCTGAACAAACTATTCCTTTGGACTGGATTCTCTATCTCTTTTTCTGGCTTCAAGAAAACTTTCCTCATCATCAAGGATCTTCTGCCTTATACATCTTCTGCCTCAACATTTTTCCTTTGCACTTCTGAAATGTGAGATTATCCTCCTCCATCTCTTTTTCTATCGATACATTCAAAAGATTTGTGTCCTATCTTTCCACAGACAAAACACTTTATTTCACCACCTCCGCCTCTTCCTCTTCCTCTTGCTCGAGGAAAATTGTTCCTATCGACATACTGTCCTCCTTGTGAGCTTCCTCCCCTTTCTGGGTGGTTATGAGGTTTCTTTTCCTCATCCTTAGGCTTCTGTACTCTATCCTGGGATATCACTTTGCCTCAGCTTGGACTTCTACCTCTACCCCTTTGACCTTGCTTTCAGGCTAATTTTACTTTAGCCTTTGAAGCAATTTGATAAGCATCTTCCACATTTCTGATTGTCACCATGCTCATCTCATATTGAATTTCATATCTCAATCCATTCATGTATCTGGCGAATTTTTAATCATCACTCTCATGAAGACTTTCCCTGATGTTGAGTCTGTAAAACTCCTCAGTGTATTCCTTCACTGTCATCCCCTTCTGTCTCAAATTCTGCATTCTTCGAAAACGATTAATTTGGTAATCTCTGGGTATAAACTTGGCTTTCATATTTGCTACCATCCTATCCCAGGTTTTGATTGTTTGTTTTCCTTTGCAGCGCCTATCATCCTGCATTTCATCCCACCACAGTGCTGCATGCCCTTTCAATCTAGTGACAACATGTTTTACTTTCTTATCCTCTTCGATATCCTCATAGTCAAAGTATTTGTCCAGAGATCTAAACCAATATAGAAGCTCCTCAACGTCTAAGTTGCCTTCATACATCGGGATGTCTATTTTTTCTTTGGACCCTATTCTTGCAAAAGGTCTGAATAAACGTTCTTCTGCAACATCTTTTGCTACAACGTCTTCTTCGACTCCAGCCTTGTTTTCACTTTCAACCTCACTCACATCTCTATTATTAGCAGTTCATCTCTGTGTTGTCTCCATAGCATCCAATCGAGAACAAAGTTATCTCATTTCCCTTTCCACAGATGAATCGGGCATTGGTCTATCTTAACGTCTTCTTGGCGGCATTGCTTAAATCTGTTCCATGCAGAATTTAAATCACAACTTGCCTTCTGTCTTCTTTTTCTTACAGAAAAAAATGATTGTAAGATATGCTCTGATACCACCTGACGCAACAACCCTACCTTAGAAGGTTCCGGGTGACCTCCCAGTCTAAGGATTGTTCTTAATCTCCCTTGAGCCAAAATGGATTCTTTATTCCTAGCTGGAATCTTCAACATGTATAACCACAGGTCCTTCTTATAAGTTACACCTATGCGAGCAAGCACTGGGTGCGAAGCTCCACTCCACATGACCAACCGATGTGAACACTACCTTTACCCGAAAAGGCGTTTCGGGTTTCACAACTTTGCAATCTCCATTGTGAGTCCCTCTGACTCCTTTGAATCTCAAAACCCTAAAAATGGGCTAACGGATATTCAACCCTCCTTTATGCTCAACCATGTGACCTCAGTCACGTCCTGGGGTCCACCTCCTAACGCATCGGGATTTCGTGACTCATGAGTTTATGATGCAACCTCTTCTCCCTTTTCCCCGAAGTCCAAACTAATGACTTTTCCTCCTCAAATCGACAACCCTAGGCTTCCCATGATCTGACGGTCCATATTGTTTCAGAATTTCACGTATCAGAATTTCACGACTCTTGACTCCGAGTCAACGACTTTCTCCACTACTTTGACTCCCAAAATGCTAAAATTCAAAACCACAAAATCAACGGCTCCCACTAATCTAGATCTAATGGTCACTATTCCTCCTGAGCTTATGAGTGTTGACACACACTCAACCTTAACTTCTCCGTTCGTCCACTGGATCCAACATTCTACGACGAATCGATAGTTCTCCCTCTAAGACTTTCAACCGTCTCTTCAAGTTCTCAATACTTCCTAGCCAAACAACTGATGTCTTCCTTCTGTGCTTGGTTTCTGCGAGGTGACTTCAACCTCATCTTCCCTTAGAACTCTTAGAAGTCTCTATCCCTCTCGAGATTAGTTCTTGATGCAAACTCAAGGAATTTAAGGAATCCTACCAGCACTCCTTGCGGATTCACAATAATCTTTGATTATCTAAACTTCTCAGTTCTGCGCACTCCTTGTGACAGTAGCTCTTCAACCACTCACTGGGCTGGAAAAGTCTAAGACTTCAACTGGCCTACAAACACCTTGCATGACTCTATGATATACTCGCACTTCCACTGGTATGAGAACAAGACTATCTCTCCTGAGCTTGCCTGAGGTAAAACCTAGAACTTGTCAATGCACACTTTGCGGAATTTCACTGTACTCCTTGCAAGAATTCTTAGGAAGAGAAATAATTGAAACTCATACTTTCCCTCTTACAGACTTCATACATTCAACATGAAATAATACATACACAAAACATTGAAACAAATGCATAACAGAGCATATAAGCAAACTGTAAACATACCATTCAATAGATGCAAACAACATTAATCACAACGCCATGAGATAATTTGAGTCAAAGAATTCTTATATTAACTCAAGTGCTTCTATACATGGGTTCTATAGCATCATCTATCTACTTATACAACTTCTACAATCTTTGTTCTTCTTTTTTCTTCTATTCTTCTTGCTCTACATCTCTCCAACTCTTCTCTTGAAAATAAAATAAAATAATAATCTTACAATGCAATACATACGAGGGAGATTTCTAGAGTTTTCCCTCCTACATCTCTATTCTATCAAATCGAAATAAAGTCTACAACTAATTTACATTTATTACAATAAATTCCTCCAAAAAACAGATGAGAGCAACCGCTCGTGATCTGCATTACAATCTCCAGACCATAAAAGCAAACATATATTTTCCAGATATTACATTAATGTTTTATCCTTTCAAATTCAAAACATTCTCAAAAATGTGCAATGGTGCATATCCAGTTGTCCTTTCTCTTTTGCACTTGCTTACGATGCTCCTGCATCAATTGATGAGGTATAATAATCGGATTTACATACCAAATAATGATGAATTGAGAAGTTTGACCTTAAACGAAGCTCATAGAGCTATGTACATGGCTCATCCAGGAGTCACAAAGATGAGGGTAGACCTTAAGCCCTTATTCTTCTGGAAAAGAATGAAGGAGGACATAGTTAACTACGTGGCAATATGTATAGAATGTCAACAAGTGAATGTTGAACATAGACATCTGAGAGGACTACTACAATCACACACCATTCCAAAATCTAAATGGGAGGTCATTTCGATGGAATTTATTGTTGGATTGCTTTTGACGACAAGGAGGCACGACTCAATTTTCATGGTAGCTGAAACTCTGACAAAAAGTGCACATTTTATTCCTATGCGCATGACGTATTAGGCACCAGACATAGCGAAGTGTTTTATCAGCGAGATTGTGAGGTTACATGGCTGGCCAAAAAAGATCATATCCGATAGAGGATCGATGTTTACATGGCGTTTTTCGACCAGCTTCCAAGAGGTCTTGGGGACACAACTGAACTTTAGTACAACATATCACCCTGGGACAGATGGGAAGACATAAATAATGAACCAAATTTTGGAAGATATGTTGCATATGTATGTGATGGACCAACAAAAGTGTTGGAAAGAGTTCTTTCGACTGCTAGGGTTTTCGTATAACAACAACTATCAAAGTACCATTAAGATGAAAGCATTTGAGTTTCTTTATGGGAGACCGTGTCAGACACAATTGAGTATTGGGTATGTGTTATATTCTTTGCATGAGTAGTAGTGTCACATTTTTGCCTCGATTTTTGTGTTTCCTCGATTTTCATGTCCGTTGTTAGGCAGTTTTTCGGCACATGGTTTTCTATTTATTGTTAAGTAATTAGGGTTGACTAATCCAGGTCATTGAGTTAGGGATTTGGATGATGCTGGATTCTATATGTATATTGTATTGTAAACAATGTATTGATATGAATGAATATAGAATATGTTGCTTTTCTCGGTTTGGGTTTCTAGGGGAAAAATCTCTGTGTAATGTTTGTATTTGCCATCATATCTTTTCTATTCTTTTATTGAAAATCTGTTTGCAATAAAAATTGTACAAGATTAAAATCTACATTTGGTATCAGAGATTTTTTGGATTTAGGGGGATGCCTTTGTGGTTAAGAGTTTGTCTTGGGACCGTAATAAGCCTTGTTACAGTGGGGGATCTATGGTATTGATTTTTCAGGTGAAAAGAAATGGCAAGCAATTCAAAAATGGAGATCAATAAGTTTAATGGGAAAAGTTTTGAGCCGTGGAAGCTTAAGATGGAAGATCTGTTGGTGGATAGAGATCAATGGATCGTGGTAGATCCATGTACTACACCTACAGGAACTTCAACAGATGACTGGAAAAAGTTGGATCAGAAGGCGAAGAGCACAATCCGATTGTTTCTCTCAGATTCAGTATTATTGAATGTGTTAGAGGATGCTACAACCAAGGATTTATGGGATAAGTTGGGGAAGTTGTATTAGTCTAAGTCCCTAGTAAATAAACTATTCATGAGAAATAAGCTGTATAATCCGAGGATGAGAGATGTAGACTCGGTGGCAAAGCATTTGAAAGCTTTCAATGCTATAATAAGTCAGTTAGTATCTGTTGAGATTAAAATTTTAGATGAAGATAAGTGTATCAATTTACTGCATTCTTTACTAGACTCATGGGATAGTCTGGTTTTGGCCATAGGTAGTAATACAACTGCCTTCAAGTTTGATGAAGGACATAACACAGACACATTATTTTCAAGAGGACTCTCCTAGGAAAAAAATATATCTAAGATCTCAAGTGGGAGATCTAAGTCTAAGGGTAGATCTATATATCCCAGAAAGTTTGTAAATGTATGTTGGAGATGTGGAAAAGAAGGGCACTACAATAAGCAGTGTAGATCCAAAGTTGAGAAAAAGAAAGGATCTGGAGAATCTCCTTATACAGAAGAAAATACCTCCAAGGAAGAAGGAGGGGATGTGTACTTGGCTTCTTCAAGCACACATGCAGATCACGAGGCATGTTTGGTTGAATCAGGTTCATCCTTTCATATGACTCCACATAGGGAGTGGTTCTATGAATATTAAAGGTATGGTGGAGGTAATGTTTTCTTAGGTGATGATTCGAGAACAAGAATCATAGGACGAGGAAAATTCAAGTTGAGGATCATAGATGAAAGGATTAGAACGTTTCCCGGTGTTCTGCACATCCTAGGTTTGGCCAGAAATTTGATTTCTGTAAGTAAAATGGACGATGCAGGGGTAAAAACAATATTTGAAAAGGAAACCTGTAGGATGGTTCGAGGAGCAATGATTTTTTTGAAAGGAGTTTGTTTTGGAACTCTGTATAATCTGCAAGGAAGAACTATTAGTGATGGGTGTAATAGTTCCATTGTTCCTGATATTGTAGTTGAAGAAAAAATAAATCCTACAGTCTTTGGAGAAAAGGTTATCTTGTGGCATCAAAGATTGGGGCATATTGGAGAGAAGGGTCTTCGACTACTACATGGTAAAGTTATGGTTGAAGTTATGTCCAATTTCTCTCTAGATTTTGATTTATGTGAACATTGTGTATATGGGAAGAAGAATCGGGTAAGATTCCCTTCTAGTGCAACAAGGGTAGAAGGAATTTTACAGCTAGTTCACAGTGATGTTTTTGGACCTGTGTCAGTCCCTTCATTGGGGAAATCTATTTACTATGTCTCATTTATAGATGAATTCTCAAGGAATACTTGGATATATTTTCTAAGGAATAAATATGAAGTCTTTGATTGGTTTAAAGAATTTAAGGCTCTTTTTGAGAATCAAACAAAGAAAATAATTAAGTTGCCGAGGACAGCTAACAACGAAGAGTTCGATGGGACTGCATTTGAAGAATTCTGTAAGAAGTGTGGTATAACAAGAAATAAGAATACTCCATATACACCTCAACAGAATGGAGTTGCATAAAGGATGAACATGACGCTGATGGAAAAAGCAAGGTGCATGCTCAATGGTGTCGGGTTAGGGCAATAATTTTGGGCAGAGGCAATGGGTACTCCATGTTACCTGGTCAACAGATCACCCTCATCAACGCTGGATGACAAGAATCCACAAGAGGTATGGACTGGTAAGAAACCTTCTTCCGCACATATCAAGGTATTTTTCTATGATGCATATGTTCATGTTCCAAAGGAAAACAAGAGTAAGCTAGATAAGAAGGCTGAAAAGTGTATTTTTATTGGATATAAAGATGGTCTCAAAGGTTATAAGCTTTGGAACCCAGAGACTAAGAAGGCAATGTATAGACGAGATGTGGTATTTAGAGAAATGAAGGATGTTGTTAAAAAAGAAGTCCTACCAAGTAAGGAAGAACTAGAGAAAATAGAGTTTGATTTAAAGGATGATGAGTCAGACTTTACAGAAGAACAAGAATTAGAGGAAGAAGATTTTTATCACCCTGTAACCCCCTGTATGCAAAGCAAACAACAAGTGGGAGAATGTTGGGTATGTGTTATATTATTTGCACGAGTAATAGTGTCTATGTTGCATCAAGAACACAATGAACATAGTGGTAGATGCTTAGTGAATACGATTTTGAGATTACTTACATAAAAGGAACAATGAGCAGAGTGGAAAATGCATTGAGTCAGAGACCATGCATATTTTTGGTGATACCTCTTCAGACGAATCTTCAAGAAAAAGATTCTAACTACACAGTTCGACGATGACTGGTATAAAGAGGTTAAGAAAAATATCAGACAAGACACCATGTTGGTACCAAAATTTGTAAGATATACTCTGGACAACGACAGATTGATGAGTTATAATAATTGGATTTATGTACCGACTAATGAAAAATTGAGAAGTTTGATCTTAAACGAAGCTCATAGAGCTGTTTAAATGGATCATGCAGTAGTGACAAAGATGAGGGCAGACCTTAAACCCTTACTCTTTTGGAAAGGAATGAAGGTGGACATAGTTAAATATGTGGTGAGTTGTCTAGAATGTCAGCAAGTGAAGGCTGGACATAGACATTCGATAGGACTACTATAGCCACACGCCATTCCAAAATCAAAATGGGAGGTCATTTCAATGGACTTTATTGTTGGATTGTCGTTGACGATAAGGAGGCACGACTCAATTTTCATGGTAGTTGACACTCTGACGAAGAGTGCACATTTTATTCTTATGCGCATGATGTATCAGGCGCCAGACATAGCGAGAGTTTTTATCAGTGAGATTTTGAGGTTACATGGCATGCCAAAAAGGATCATATCTGATAGAGGATCGATGTTTACAAGACGTTTTTGGACCAGTTTCCAAGAGGCCTTGGGGACACAAATGAACTTTAATACAACATATCACCCTGAGATAGACGAGAAGACAGAAAGAACAAACCAAAATTTTGAAGATATGTTGCATATGTATGTGATGGACCAACAAAAGCGTTTGGAAGAGTTCTTGCCACTGCTAGAGTTTGCGTACACCAACAACTATCAAAGTACCATTAAGATGGAACCATTTGAGTTTCTTTACAGGTGAACGTGTTAGATGCCATTGAGTGTTGGGTATGTGTTATATTCTTTGCATGAGTAGTAGTGTCACATTTTTGCCTCAATTTTTGTGTTGCCTCGATTTTTGTGTCCATTGTTCGGTGTTTTTTCGACACATGGTTTTCTATTTCTGGTTAAGGAATTAGGGTTGTTGACTAATCCAGGTCATTGGGTTAGGGTTTTGGATGCTACTGGATCCTATATGTATATTGTATTATAAACAATGTATCACTATGAATGAATATATAATATGTTGGTTTTCTCAGTTTGGGTTTTTAGGGGAAAAATCTCTGTGTAATGTTTGTATTTTCCATCGTATCTTTTCTGTTCTTTTACTGAAAATCTGTTTGCAGTAAAAATTGTACGAGGTTAAAATCAACATTTGGTATCAAAGCTTTGTTGGATTTAGGGGGACGCCTTTATGGTTAAGGGTTTGGCTTGGGATTGTGATAAGCCTTGTTACAATGAGAGATCTATGGAATTGATTTTTTAGGTGAAACGAAATGGAAAGCAATTCGAAAATGGAGATCGAGAAGTTTAATGGGGAAAGTTTTGAGCTGTGGAAGCTTAAGATGGAAGATTTGTTGGTGGAAAAAGATCAATGGATTGCGGTATATGTAGGAACTACACCTATAGGAACTTCCGCATATAACTGGAAAAAGTTGGATGGGAAGGAGAAGAGAAAAATCAGACTGTGTCTCTTAGATTTAGTATTATTGAATGTGTCAGAGGATGCTACAACCAAGGATTTATGGGATAAGTTGGGGAAGTTGTCTCAGTCTAAGTCCCTAGTAAATAAACTATTCCTAAGAAAGAAGCTGTATAATCTAAGGATGAGAGATGGAGACTTAGTGGCAGAGCATTTGAACGCTTTCAATACTGTGGTAATTCAGTTAGTATATGTTGATATTAAAATTTCAGATGAAGATAAGTGTATCAGTTTACTGTGTACTTTACTAGACTTGTGGGATAGTCTGGTTGTGGCCATAGGTAGTAATACAATTGCCTTGAAGTTTGATGCAAGACATACCTATTGGCCCTTGTTTATGGAAGCAAGCAAAGATTAAGGGAGAAAAGGAAAAATGCAAGCTACGCGGAAGACACAGTGACTGATACCAGGTCAAAGTGAGAAAAAGAGCAAAAAAGACCAAGCGAAGTAAGAGAAAGCAAGATGTTGGACTAGGAGATCGAGGATGACAGATCAGAAAGGAAGAGGGATCACAGACAACTCAATAAGAGAAAGAATATGTTAACAGATGCTTTTAAGCACCGAGTGTGAAGGAAGTAAAGACAGGATGACAAAGCCCTGCAAACGCAGGTCAAGTTGACCTAGGGTTTTGACACTTAGGTTTCAACCTAAGGGTGTCCAAGAGCTATTGTAATGTATAAATAAAGGTCTAAAGGACCTCAAATGGGTTGGTGCTAAGTTGGTTGAGAGTTCATTGTTATTGTGTGATTGAGTGAGTACTACTGTGTGAGAGAGAAGTGCTGAGTGCGAGAGCCTTCTAGTATTGGAGGATCTTCAGTTGGGTGCAAAGATCAACCCTGCAGTTGGGTGCAAATGGAGGGGAGAGAAAGAGAGAGAAGAAGAGAAGATCTTCTAGATAAGAGCATAGATACGAATTGTATGCTTCCATCTTAATATATCATAAAGCACAGTTCTATGGACGTAGCCCTAGGGAGAGGGTGAACCAAGTATATCTTGTGTTATGTGTGATTGATGCTATGTTCTCTATCATTTGATATGTTTCTATTGTGATATTGTATTAGATCTGAAATATAAGTTGTGCAATAGGTTTAAGGAAGATAAAGAATAACTAGGTGACTGTGTGTTGTTGCTGTGAATCCACTTTGCATTTCCCCTAGTTGTAGACACCTGTGTCCTGCAACCCCCTATAGCTTCTTCAGGTGAGACTGCATTTGCTTTGTAGGTGTTTCCGAAAGGGCCAGTAGTTAGGGCTTGTTGGTGCACTATTAGAGCTGAACCCTAGGTCTACCCCTGTGCCAACAATACCACATACACATTATTTGCAAGAGGACATTCCCAAGAAAGAAATAGAACTAATTTCTCAAGTCAGAGATTTAAGTCTAAGGGTAGATCTAAATTTCCCAGGAAGTTTGTAAAGGTATGTTGGAGATGTGGAAAATAAGGGCACTACAAGAAGAACTATAGATCCAAAGATGAGAAAAAGAAGGGATCTGAAGAATCGCCTTCTACAGAAGAAAATACCTCCAAGGAATAAGGAGGGGATGTGTACTTGGATTCTTCAAGCACACATGCAGATCACGAGGCATGGTTGTTTGAATTTTGTGCATCCTTTCATATGACTCCCCACAGGGAGTGGTCATGCGAATATGCAAGGTATGATGGAGGTAATGTTTTCTTAGGTGATGATTCGACAACTAGAATCATAGGACGAGGAAAATTAAAGTTGAGGCTCATATATGGAAGGATTAGAACACTTCTTGGTGTTCTGCACATCCCAGGTTTGGCCAGAAATTTGATTTCTGTAAGAAAAATGGACGATGTAGGGGTAAAAACAATATTTGAAAAGGAAACTTGCAGGATGGTTCGAGGAGAAATGGTGTTGTTGATATGATGCTATTGTGATATTGTATTAGATCTAAAATTTAAGTTGCACAGTAGGTTTAAGAAAGATAAATAATAACTAGGTGACTGTGTGTTGTTGCTATGAATCCACTATGCATTTCCTATGGTTGTAGACACCTATGTCCTGCAACCCCCTATAGCTAATTCAGGTGAGACTACATCTTCTTTGTAGGTGTTTCCGAAAGGGCCAACAGTTAGGGCTTGTCGGTGCACTATTAGAGATGAACCCCGGGTCTGCCCTTGTGCCAACAAATGGTTATGTTTCCGGGACCTGAATCTTATTGAGGGAATGTCAAGGTGGTTTCCATCAAAGACAGAGATTCAGAAGTGGATTGAAGATCAAGAAAAGGACTTCGCTGAAGCCTAGAACAAGAACCCCAGTCTTGGTATAGAGGATTGGTTGGGAAGATATATATTTACTGATATACACAAGATTTTCTTTGGAGGAATCCATTAGGAGCTATATGAGTGGCTAGCTAGGTTAGCAGATACCCAGTTCGAAGTTAGACTCAGACCACCTGTGGTTTGGATGTTGATGCTGATCAAGAAGGTCAAGAGAGTTGAAAATTCCATGTCAAGAGCAGTAGATCACTGGTTTGATAGTACCATCAGAGAGTATATCACTGAGTTTGTTGTTGACAAAGTGGAATCGTATAGCCAAGCAAAGAGATATTTCTTTAAGGGACCTAGACGAAATTTTTTACATTTTATGAAGTTGAAGATCAAGATGCGATTGCATGAGAAGAACATCTTGAATATACAATATCCAGTCAGATCGAAAGAGCTAATGTTTAAAAATTCAGACAATGAAAATGACACATAGGTTGGACATACACGCAGTGGGAGAGTGTTCAGAGAAGTTCATCTTGTGAACCTGTTTAAGAAGAACTACAAAGAATAAGGGTTATACAATGGAGAAGAGGCAGATATGACAGACGAAGAGCATTCAAAATTCACTAGGACAGAGGAACCTCACTGAGAAGAGCCATAAACTTTAAGAACTTCACCGACTATTGAAGTAAGTACTATTATTCCTCCTGTTGCTTCAAAAACATTAAGTAACCAGAGTAACCTAAGTCATCAGAATGCTTAGAGCACTGTCACTAGCAGTCCACCACATACTTAGTCAGGAAACCTAGGAAGATCTATGACAGATGATATGAGGTTACCCACCTTTAGAGGAGATGGATCTGAAGATCCTGATCAACACTAGTTTCTATGTGAAGCTATGTGGAGTATTAAGAATATCACCAACGAAGTTGTCAAACGATATCAGTTCAACACTACCCTAAGAGATCACGCATTGATTTGGTACATGAAATTCATCCAAGGAGCTACACCTAAACCATTAAATTCCATTAAGAGTACGCTAATTGCCGAATTCAAGAAACCTAAGTCAGAGTCACAGTGCATTAAAAAACTAAAATAAATCAAGCAGAGAACAAATGAACCTGTATGGGAGTTTGATCATAGATTTAAGATCTTGACAGGCCATTTGAGTTTTCAGATCCCAGATGAGAGGAAAAAAGAATGGTTCATTGCTTCCCTTTTACCACACATTAGATTTACTATGATGCAACAAAATATTACTTCGTAGGATGAGGCACTGGAGATCGCCATGAAATTAGAATCAACCCTGATGGGAGAATCCAACTCAGGTATGAGTCAAATCTTGAGTGAGCTAACTAGATTATCATCGCAGGTCGAAGATATGAATAAAGACAAGGGAAAAGATAAAAGAGAAGACATCTAGTGTATCATATGAAAATCAAAAGGCCATGACAAGGAGCACTATCCCCTATTTCATGAATACTTGGCCTCTGGAGCTCTGAGCCCTTTGAAGCAAGATACCCTACCCTAGTGCCAGGTATGTAGAAATCGACATCGCCCTGGTGAATGTTACTATCTGCAAAAATATGTCCAGATACCCACAAATATGTATTGCACGTTCTATAAGTCGGTAGGACACGATGAGATGGATTGTAGGGCTTACGATCTCATGCATGAATGTTCGAGGGATATATACAAAATTCAAGGTGAAGTACAACAAGAAGGAAGAACTGTGCAGTATAATTCCCCTGGGAGAGGAAACTTCAACCCTCATGGTGGATTCCAAGGAAGAGGAAGAGGAGGAGGTATGGGTCGAGGTCGAGGATAGATAATCTGTTATAACTATGCACAACCAGGACACTTGGCAAGGGACTGCCAGAACCCTTATACCACTTGAAGCTACTGCAACTCATTCGAGCATGTTATCGAGGAATGTCCAACATTGATGGCTAAGGTTCAGGAGAAATGAGGAGGAAACCAACAAATACAACTAATCAAAGCATAAGCTTGTGGAGAAGATCCGAGAGTCACTATTATCACAAGAGGAGGCGCTGTTACAGGAGAAGACAGAGTGATCCAAGGAAAGACTACAAAAGAATCAGGAGTCAGGAAAGCTGCAGAGAAGACAAAAGAGTTTGATCCAAGGAAAGAGAAGCAAATATTTGAGGAAGCAAGAAAGGAATTCAGAAGAGACCAGGATTCTTCATCAAAGGTTCAACTAGAAGTAAGAGAATGTGGAATTCCTCTGGCATTTGATCAGTCTGCTTCACCTGGAGATGGAAAGGAGGTGAGTAAACTTGTCAGTTTCTTGTATACATTTATTGAGTTGATTAAAGCTGAAAAATCCATACAAGAACTACAAAATTTGGCCAGACAGTATGAGATAGGAATGGTAGATCCTTTACTAAATAAATAAGTACATCAAGTATCCAAGAAGAGAAGGAAAAATAAATAAATACACCTTAATACACAAATTGGAGAGTAAGATATAGACTACGTGGTCCTCGAATTAGGGTTAGAGGTCAATGTCATGATGAAGCAGACCTGGGCACTGATGGGGAAACCTAAGTTTATCTATTCCCCTATCAGGCTTAGGATGGCTAATCAAGAAGCTGTAAGCCCCTTTGGAAGACTCGAGTGTGTCCCCGTGGACATCGACAGAGTAAGGATGTTTGTAGACTTCGAGGTGATTGAGATAGTTGATGATAGTTGTCCCTACCCTGTGCTGTTAGGAATCGATTGGGATTTCAATAATTCCACTTTGGTTGATTTAAAGAAAAGAAGGATGACGTTTGAAGGATATGGCCTTAGGTTCATTGCACCTTTGGATCCCGATGAAGGTTAGAGATACACATAACCCATCAGAGAAGAATACCATGCATATGAACTAGAAAACATATACAAATTAATAGCCAGATAGCAGGACTACATTAATCCTATAGCAGATGGGAATTTGAGCTGGAAAAGTGACACCGCATGCTCATCAGATTCAGAAGAAGCACTGGAGAACTGGTAGAAAAAAATGTAAGAAGTATGTACATGGAGATGTACTAGATTAACCAAAGAAGTTCGTTGGATCGACACACCAGTAAGTAACTTTCCCACCTTTGATGGTCTAAATCACTTAGAAGCATTCTTAGTGAACTTTGAAGAAATTGTACGAACACAACAAATATTGTTGGAAATGGATGAGGCCCTGAAATCAACTCCAACGAGATGGTGGGGGACACACAAAAACAATATTACAGACTGGGTACAATGTCACACTTTGATGACAACACGATTTTCAGAGAAGGTAGAAGGCTGCGAAGTTAGGTACACAGGTCGAAGCTGTCCGAAGGACCATGTGAGAAGTTGTGAGGAATCTTGGAGAAACATTCCTCAAGAACAATGGGTACACAAATTCATTAACACACTAGACACAACACCCATCAACTGGTATCTTCAAGAAGAATTGCGCCTCATCACTGCATATTGGGAAGGTATGACCTAGAACATTGCAACTACCTTTTTGTTTGAAAGCCAATATCCTACAGTAGATCAAACATTATAGGTTGTAAGACAGAAAGTTTTCGAGGAGGCACCTAGCCTCCCTTTGGAGAAAGAAGAGGATGAATGGACTGTGCCTCTTCAGAAGTTTCAAGGCTATTACAATATCAATGCAACTGAAGATGATGATCCTAAGAATGTGAACATCATAGAAACAGAATGCCAAAGAGATGTAGAAGGATAAGGAGTCAAACTACCTTTTGTTGGACAACCAATTAAAATAAAAAAAATCAACATTGGAACAAAACGTACACCAAAACTTGCAAATGTTGGAGATTATTGGGATGTTTCCACAATTGACAAGATCATAGAGTTACTACATGAGTACGAGGACTTGTTTCCAACCAAGTTCACTGATATGAAGGGAATTAAAGGGCCCATGGGAGAGATGAGGATCCCTTTGAAACTAGATGCAAGGACAATCAAACAAAGACCCTACAGATTGAACCCCAAATATAAGGAGAAAGTGAAGATTGAACTTGACAGAATGCTGGAATCTAGGATTATAGAATGCACCTGTATCCCATTTGGATTGAAGAAGGCATCAACCATCTTTTTCAGGGTGGTGGTCGAAGCGTTTAAGGAGTTTTTACACAAATTCTTGGAAGCATATTTTGATGACTGGATTGTTTTCATCATTTTTAAAAATCATATTGAATGTTTAAGACTAATGTTGGATAAGTGCAAGCAGTGTCATATTTCCTTGAACCTAAAGAAGTGCATCTTCTTTTCACCCTTCAGAGTGCTAGTAGGCCATATTGTGTGTAAGCAGGGATTGATGGTAGATCCATCTAAGATTGCCATTATAGTCGATCTACCCCCTCCTACTTCAGTCAAACAACTGTGCACTACGCTAGGACATGTTGGATACCACATGAAGTTCATTAAGGGCTACACACAGATCACAACACCCACGAAGAATATTTTAAAGAAAGACTGTTAGTTTCTTTGGACAAAAGAATGTCAGTAGAGCTTTGACACACTGAAACATAAAATGGTTACTGCGCCCATTTTGGTTTTCCCACATTGGAGTAAGGAATTTCACGTGCATGTCAATGCATCTTCTATTGCATTGGGAGTAGTGTTATCACAACCGGGAGCTAGATACATTGACCACCCGTTAGCCTTTGCTAGCAGGAAGCTATCAACAACTGAGATTAATTACACCACCACTGAGCGAGAAGGATTATCCATGGTGTATGTGCTGCAGAAGTTCCTCCACTACTTGTTGGGAGGACATTTTAAGATGTTCACTGATCATTCTGTGCTTAAATACTTAGTCAACAAGCTAGTGTTGGGGGTAGAATATGCAGATGGATTCTGCTATTTCAGGAATATGATTTCAAGATCGTGGTTAAGACAGGAAGAATGAACAAAGGTCCTGACCACTTGTCGAGGTTGGAACATGGAGAAGAGCCTAATATTTTGGAGGATACATTTCCATATGCACAATTGCTAGCCATCAGGAAGGTTGATGATCACTTCGTAAAGATAGTGCAGTTCCTGTCAACAGGATTGACACCTAGTGACTATACAATTATTTAGAATAAACAATTGGTAGTGCTGGTTCAAGATTTTTCACTTATAGAAGGACAACTATAAAAGATGGGACCTAATGAGATATTGAGGAGGTGTGTTATGGAAGCAGAGAGACAATTGATCCTCGTAGAAGCATATGAAGGAATCACATGAGGACACTATGTAGGGAAAGCAACAACGCATAAGATTCTTAGTGCTAGCCTTTGGTGGCCTACTCTACACAAAGATGCTAAGGAATACTATAAGGCCTGTGATGTATGCCAAAGAGTTGGGAAACCATCCAGAAGAGATGAGATGCCTTTAGCACCTCATTTTACCTTACAAGCATTTGAGAAATGGGCCATTGACTTCATAGAACCTATCAACCCACCAAGAAAGCGCACAAGAGCTAGATACATAATCACTATGACAAAGTATTTGACCAGATGGGAAGAAGCAAGAGAAGTTAAGGATTGTAGTGCAACTATAGCTATGTGCTTCATATTTGATGATATCATAACCAGGTTTGGATGCCCAAAAATCCTTATGAGCGAACAAGACACACATTTTATTAACAAGACTATTGAAGCATGGACTTAGGAATTTGAAGTTCACCATCAGAAGAGCATGCCCTATCATCCACAATAAAATGGGACAGTTGAAGCATTCAATAAGATCTCAGAGACAACGCTAATGAATATATGCAACATGAACATGGATGACTGGGATTTGAGAGTACCAACAGTATTATGGGCCTATATAAATACTTGCAAGAAACTGAGCATGAAGACCCCCTTTAATTTGGTCTATGGTCTAGAAGTAGTTGTACCCATGGAATATTTGGTTCATAGTCTAAGAATTACAGCCTTTACAGATATGGATGACACTGGTGCTCCGCAAGAGAGGCTTACGCAGTTGGTCGAACTAGAAGAAGACAAATTTATTGTGGGATTTCACCAGCAGGTTCAGAAAGAAAGAGAAAAGGTCTACCATGACAGACACATCAAGAAAAAAGATTTTAAGAAGGGAGATATGGTATTGGTATATGACAGTAAGTTCATGAGGCATCTAGGTAAGTTCAATATGCATTCTCTTGGGCCATATGAGGTTGCCTATGTTAAAGAAGGAGGAGTTGCGCAACTGAAGACTTTGACTGGAGAATGGAAGGAAGGTTTGGTGAATGAAAGCTGGTTGAAATTGTATTATGACAACTAGCTGCTTCACAGCTCTCAGTAAAAGAATAAGGAAAAGGTTCTAGGTACTAAGTGCAGTTGAAACTAGGTACCATACATAGAAAATAAAATCTACACATAGAAGAGAAGGATAGAGCAGAAAGCACAGACTACCCTGCGTAGTCTGAAGTCAAAATGAAACAGAAAGTTTAGACCTGAAGTGCCTTGGGACGAGTCACAAGTGAGTGTTGGGGGCCTGTTGGCCCTTGGTTATGGAATATAGTGAATATTAAGGGAGAAAAGGAAAAATGTGAACTACTTGGAAGACACAGTGACTGATACAGGGTTGAAGTGAGCAAAAGAGAAAAAAAGATGGAGTGAAGTAAGAGAAAGAAAGTCGTTGGATTAGGAGATCAAGGATGACAGATCAGAAAGGAAGAGGGATCGTGGAAAACTCAACAAGTGAAATAATATGTCAACATATGCTTTGAAGAACGATGCATGAAGGAAGGAAAGACAGGTTGGTGAAGCCCTGAAAACACGGGTCAAGTTGACCTAGGGTTTTGGTATCTAGGGTTTTAACACTTAGGTTTCAACCTAAGGGTGTCTGAGAGATATTCCAATGTATAAATAAAGGTCTAAAGGACTTGGGATGGGTTGGTGCTAAGTTGGTTGAGAGTTCATTTTTATTATGTGATTGAGTGAGTACTACTATGTGAGAGAGAAGTGCTGAGTGCGAGAGCCTTCTGGTATTATAGGATCTTCAGTTGGGCACGAAGATCAACCCTGCAGTTGGGTGCATAGGGAGGGGAGAGAAAGAGAGAGAAGACGAGAAGATCTTCTAGCTAAGAGCGTAGATAAGAACTGTATTCTTCCATCTTAATATATCATAAAGAACATTTCTGTGGACGTAGCCCTAGGGAGAGGATGAACGATGTATATCTTGTGTTATGTGTGATTGATGCTATGTTCTCTATCATTTGATATGTTGCTATTGTGATATTGTATTAGATCTGAAATATAAGTTGCGCAATAGGTTTAAGGAAGATAAAGAATAACTAGGTGACTGTGTGTTGTTGCTGTGAATCCATTCTGCATTTCCTCTGGTTGTAGACACCTGTGTCCTGCAACCCCCTATAGCTTCTTCAGGTGAGACTACATCTTCTTTGCATGTGTTGCCAAAAGAGCCAGTAGTTAGGGCTTGTTGGTGCATTGTTAGAGCTGAACCCTAGGTCTGCCACTGTGCCAACAATACCACATACACATTATTTGCAAGAGGATGTTCCTAAGAAAGAAATAGAACTAATTTCTCAAGTGGGAGATCTAAGTCTAAGGGTAGATCTAAATTTCCCAGAAATTTTGTAAAGGTATGTTGGATATGTGGAAAATAAGGGAACTACAAGAAGCACTGTAGATCCAAAGTTGAGAAAAAGAAGGGCTCTAAAGAATCTCCTTCTACAGAAGAAAATACCTCCAAGGAATAAGGAGGGGATGTGTACTTGGTTTCTTCAAGCACACATGTAGATCATGAGGCATGGTTGGTTGAATTTGGTGCATCCTTTCATATGACTCCCCACAGGGAGTGGTCATGCGAATATGAAAGGTATGATGGAGGTAATGTTTTCTTAGGTGATGATTCGACAACCAGAATCATAGGATGAGGAAAATTAAAGTTGAGGCTCATATATGGAAGGATTAAAACACTTTTTGGTGTTCTGCACATCCCAGGTTTGGCCAGAAATTTGATTTCTGTAAGAAAAATGGACGATGCAGGGGTAAAAAAAATATTTGGAAAGGAAACCTGCAGGATGGTTCAAGGAGCAATGGTGTTGTTGAAAGGAGTTCGGTTTGGAACTCTATACAAGATGAAAGGAAATAATATTAGTGATGGGTGTAATAGTTCCATTGTTCCTTATATTGGAGTTGAAGGAGAAATAATTCCTACAATCTCTGGAGAAAAGGTTATGCTGTGGCATCAAAGACTAGGGCATATCAAAGAGAAGGGTCTTTGACTACTACACTGTAAAGGTATGGTTGAAGGTATGTATAATTTCTCTCTGGATTTTGATTTATGTGAATATTGTGTATATGGGAAGTAGAATCGAGTAAGATTCCCTTCTGGTGCAACGAGGGCAGAAGGAATTTTACAGCGAGTTCACAGTGATGTTTTTGGACCCATGTTTGTCCGATCATTGGGAAAATATGTGTACTGTGTCTCATTTATAGATGAATTCTCGAGGAATACTTGGATATATTTTATCAGGAAGAAATATGAAGTATTTGACTGGTTTAAAGAGTTTAAGGCTCTTTTTGAGAATCAAACAAAGAAAAGAATTAAGGTGTTGAGGACATATAATGGTAGAGATTTCGACAGGAATGAATTTGATGAATTCTGTAAGAAGTGTGGTATAACAAGGCAGAATAATACTCCATATAGACCTCAACAAAATGGAGTTGTAAAAAGGATGAACAAGACGTTGATGGAAAAATCAAGGTGTATGCTGAGTGGTGTCGGGTTCGGGAAAGAGTTCTAGGAAGAGGCAGTGGGTACTACATGTTACCTGGTCAACAAATCACCCTCATCATTGCTGGATGAAAAGACTTTACAAGATGTATGGACTGGTAATAAACCTTCTCTCACACATCTCAAGGTATTTGGTTGTGATGCATATCTTCATGTTCCAAAGGAAAACAAGAGTAATCTAGATAACAAGGCTAAAAAGTGTATCTGTATTGGATATAAAGATGATCTCAAAGGTTATAAGCTTTGGAACCCAGAAACTAAGAAGGTAGTGTATAGTCGAGATGTGGTATTTAGAGAAATTAAGGATGTTGTTAAATAAGAAGTCCTACCAAGTAAGGAAGAACCAGAGAAAATAGAGTTTGATTTAAAGGATGATGGGCCAGACTCTACAAAAGAACAAGAATCAAAAGAAGAAGATCCTCATACTCTATTATTGAGGAGATTGGTTCGAGAAATAAGGCTACCGGAAAGGTATGCTCCATCTGATTTTCGTTCAATTTTTTCTTTGTCTATTACTAATGATGATCCTAGAACTATCAGGGAGTCAGTGGATTCAAAGGATGAAAATATCTGAAAAAGGGCCATGGATGAAGAAATGGCATATTTGGATAAGAATGAGGCTTGGGATCTAGTGGAGTTTCCGAATGGAAGAAAGCCCATTGGAAACAAATGGTTATTTAAAAAGAAGCTGAATGCAGAAGGAAAAGTGGAGAAACACAAAACTTGGTTAGTAGAAAAGTGTTATTCCTAGGTTGAGGGAATTGATTTTAGTGAGATTTTTTCTCCTGTTGCCAAGTTAACCTCTATAAGATTTCTGTTATCTATTGCTGCTGCATTTGATTTTGAAGTAGAACAGATGGATGTGACGATAACATTCCTACATGGAGATCTAGAAGAAGAAATTTATATGAAGAAACCAGAGGGTTATACTGTGAAGGGAAAGAAGGAGCTGGTATGCAAGCTGAAAAAGTCCTTGTATGGTTTAAAACAATCACCAAGGATGTGGTATCAAAAATTTGATACTTATATGCTAGGAATTGGCTTCACAAGAAGAAAAGAGGATCACTGTGTGTATTTTAAATTAATTGGTGATCATTTGATTTATTTGGTCTTGTATGTGGATGACATGTTGTTGATAGAAAACAACACGGAGATTATCCAGGATGTGAAAACTCAGTTGTCCTCTGAATTTGACATGAAAGATCTTCGTGCTTCAAAATTCATTTTGGGCATGGAAATTAAGAGATCGAAAAAAGAGGAAACTCTGGTTAAATCAAAGAAAATATGTTGAGACAATATTGCAAAGGTTTAATATGCAAGAATGTAAATCGGTCAAGGTTCCTATTCCTGTTGGTGTAAATTTATATGCGGACTAGTGTCCCAAGACACATGAAGAGGAGGAGGACATGTCTCATGTTCCATATGTGAGTGTAGTCAACAATTTGATGTATGCAATACTCTGTATTAGACCAGACATTGCACATGCAGTGGGAGTTTTGAGTAGGTATATATCAAAACCAAAGAAGGAGCATTGGACAATAGTAAAAAGGGTTTTCAGTTATTTACATGGAACTGCTAGCTATGGATTGTGCTACCAAGGAAGACTGAGATTGAACAGAGTGGTGGATATACATGTATTTTTGGATGCAGACTGGGTTGGAGATCTACAAGTGGGTATGTGTTTAACTTGTTTGGAGGAGAAATAAGTTGGATGAACAAAAGACAGGCTGTAGTGGCACTTTAAACTACAAAAGTTGAATACATGGCAACCACTCATGCAAGTAAGGAAGTAGTATGGTTACAAATATTGTGTTCAGGTATTGGGTTGGTACAACAAGCTGTAAGGATAGATTGTGATAGTCAGAGTGCAATTTTTCTAGAGAAGAACCCGACTTATCATTCAAAGAAAAAGCATATTGATATTCAATATCACTTTGTGAGAGACATGGTTGAATAAAAGAAAGTATTTCTGATGAAGGTGGACACTTTGAAGAATGTTGCAGATTCATTAACAAAATCTATGAGCACTGATAATTTCACTTGGTCTAGAGGATCCATGGGCATTGCTGCCCTGGATTGTTGACTATGTAACCTTGTAAACCCTTGTATGCAAAGAAAACAACAAGTGGGAGAATGTTGGGTATGTGTTATATTATTTGCACGAGTAGTAGTGTCTGTGTTGCATCGGGTGTGTAGGGGGGTTTGAGCCCCCCACGTGTGGGTTTGAGGGAAACGCCCCCAATAATTTTTTTGCCTTGTTTTTCATGTTGCCTCAATTTTCGTGTCCATTGTTGGGAGGTTTTCAGCACATGGTTTTTTGCCGATGGTTTTCTATTTCCGGTTAAGGAATTAGGGTTGTTGACTAATCTAGGTCATTGGGTTAGGGTTTTGGATGCCACTAGATCCTATATGTATATTGTATTGTAAAAAATGTATCACTATGAATAAATATAGAATATGATGGTTTTCCCAGTTTGGGTTTCTAGGGGAAAAATCTCAGTGTAATGTTTGTATTTGCCATCATGTATTTTCTGTTATTTTACTGAAAATTTGTTTGCAGTAAATATTGTACAAGGTTAATATCTACATTGAGCTGGGATCGACTTGTGGATAGGGCTCTGGTAGGACCAGAGTGATCCAAGAAATGGAAGAAAAAATGAAAAGGATAAGACAAAGGATTAAATAAGCGCAAGATCAACATAACATTTATGCTGATGCACATCACATTGACCGTAAGTATGAAGTTGGGGATTGAGTTTTCTTGTGGGTGAAACCGAACAAGAGTTTGATCAAGTTTGGAAAGGGTGCTAAACTCTCTCCTAGGTTTGTGGGACCTTTCAAAGTTGTGGAAAGGAAGGGGACCGTGGGCTATCGACTAGCCTTGCCTGATTCTTTGAGGTGTATGCACAATGTTTTTCATGTATATATTTTGAGACATTATGTTAGTGATCCTACACATGTGATTGGCATGATTTATTTGCAGATGTTGGATGAGGGTACACTCATGGAAGAGCCAATCCGCATTTTGAACCATCGCATTCCATAACTATGGCATCGAACAATCGATCAGGTCAAGGTCCAGTGGGACAATGTTGGCACAGGGGCAGACCCAGGGTTCAACGCTACAACAATGTACCAACAAAACCCTAACTATTGACCCTTTCGACAACACCTATGAAGTAGATGAAGTCTCACCCAAGGTAGAGGCAGGGTGGTTGTAGGATTCATATGTCTGCAACCTTAGCTGGGGCACCGATTTGTGATTACAACACCTTAACAAAGCACTTAACAATTATAGTTCATCAATATTTAACCAGTATCTACTTCGCAGATAAAAACCTAATTACAGAGCATCACAACTTTCACCCGGATTTAGGATATTCAAGCACTAAGAACATTCAAATAGGTTATATCTATCATTACTCCATATTATTAAGCACAAAGAATTAATATATCTATCTATCATTCATCTATATCAAAGTACTTAAGAAAGTAAACACATCAATACATCACACAAAGCATAGCAACACAGGATATACGTGGTTTACCCCCAGCCTGGAGCTACGTCCACAAACTCTTCTTGTCTTTTATTAGATTCGTTCAATAAACTACATGAACAGAGCCACAATATACTACTTTGCACAGGACATGAGATTTGCACACACCTCACCAGATCCTCCTTCCCCGAGCTAGATTACAGCACAAATCTTATACTCAATATCTTACAGTCACTTTCACTTAACCTTGCAAGTCTCACACAACATGCACAAAGGATGTCCACTATCACTTGCACTTATCAGTTGGTATCACACACTTGTGACTTTGCACTTAGCATACATACACCCCCACAGACTTGTGCCTTTTCACTTAGCATACATACACCACTTACTTACATCACCTAGATTTCTATTTATACATTACAAAAGAGGCCTAAACATGGGTAAACCCATGGGCCGACATCTCTATACCCATTACATAATACCAACAACCAAAAGGCCCTAAAAAGGGGTCTAGATCCTATGATCTCTGCTTCAACTTGTGCTTCGTCTTCAACAGCCTGTTGAAGTCCCAAAAGTAGGTCAAACTTGACCAAGGATCCTCAAAACTTGGTCAAGGGACAACAGGCCCCCAAAACTCACCTATGACTAGTCCTGAGTCACTTTGGTCTTGGTAGCTCTGGTTCGAAAGCCTCGAGCTTGGCTCAAGTTGCTTCGACCTGTTTCTGTGCCACGAACTCCTGTTTGGTGAACTCTTGGATTACTGCTTCCTTGATAGGTCCCTCTAAGCGTTGTTCAGCTGCCATGATGACTTGCTCTAGTTTTGTTCCTCGACCTTCACTCTCTACGAATAGTTGTCAAGCCTCGTACTGAATTGGTTGGAGTCTCTGAGTCACTTCCATTACTATGATCTGAATGATGTGGGCCTGCTGTTGGGCATTGTGCTGTTCTTGGGATCGCTTCATCCTTTCGATTGCTGACAGGGCCTTCAACTGCACCTATACTATTTCTTCTTTATGCTTTGGCTCCTAGATCTCTGACTCTAGTAACTTTAATTCAGAATCCTCAGTGAGTCACTCGTATATCTAGGCACTGCGATCACTTAGTTGTTTAAATTCCATGGTGAGAGCCTTGAGTCTTTCAACTTTGCTTTGAGCATTTGCTTCTCTTTGATCTCGTACATCCGACAGAGTGCTAGGCACTGTTCAAATATCTAAGTCTGCTATTCTTTGCTATAGCTACTGGATAGCTTCTGTGAGATGCGCTACTTGATGCTCCACTCAGTCTTTTGCCTTTGGCTCTAAGTCTGTCACAGAGCGAAGTGCTTTGTCGAATGCTTCTTTGACTCCCCGCTGTTATGTGAGAAACTGTTCTTTTTCTTGCTTGGCCTGCGCTCTCTCTTCTTCAAACTTGGCTTGAAGGTCCTCTTTCTCCTTTTGGGCAACCTGGAATTTCTCTACCATTTCTTCTTGTGCTTTCTTCAGGGTCACTGTGGCTTGTTCTTTCTCTTCTTTCACTTGACAAAGGCACGCTTTGTTCGCATCAGCTAGTCTGGGGAGTTGGGTAGGCTCATCTCCCAACTCTGATTCTTCTGATGGCGAGGGCGCAATGGATATTGTGCAGCTTGAGTGAAGGGACTGCTATACCCCTCTCAGCTCTGTCACGATTCTGTCATACAAGGCTTCTTTCTTAGCTTCGTTGTTCTGCAAAATGTCATGTGAAGCATCTGATACGACTGCGATGATGAAATCAAAGTCATTGATTGTGAGTACAGTCTGAAGCTTCGGCTTGCTTGCTTTGGATTTCTTCCATGATGTAGGTTTCATGGGGGAAACCTTCATTTTATTTGATGAATCTGAGTTATCAAGGGGGTTCCGTGGCGGGGTTACTTCACCTTGCTCCTGCTTATATTCTTCCTCTGATTTTTCTTCTTTCTCCTGTTTGTCCACCTCATCACCTCCTCCTCCGCCAGGTGAATCTGAGGCAATCTCTTCTGAGGCTTGCTCAGTTCCTGTACATATTTTTTCTTCTTACTTCTTCTACTGTTGGGTGCATTATACTTCTCGCAGGTAACTACCTGACTTCCAATGAGGTTTGGGTTGAATAATTCTGCCTTAGCAACTGGTATAAGGAACTCCGAGGGCCATTCCTTAGTGATTTCTTCCAAGTCCTCCTTGATGATCTTATAGTATGATTGAATCTCTTCTTTATTCTCATCTGTGTGTGCGATGATGTATATGAAATGCTTATCTGCGCAAAACTTCATAAGGGGTCTGAATCTGTCCAGTGTGTTTGACGTCATCCAGGGGAACGATTCGATATCCCTTTTCAGTTGTAGGTAGTAGGTATGAAATACTACATTTGATTGCCACTGTTTTCCCATGTCACTCGAGTACTAGAGCGTGGTGAAGTTCATAGCAAGTGGTTCGAACAACTCAATGTCCGGGAAGGTCACACCTTTTGGCATCTCCCAAGATGTAAACATGATGAGGATCATCAACCAACTAAAATGGAACTCATAGCTCTAATCCTGAGCTTCAAGACAATCAAATTCTAGTTGGTTGACTAAGTACTTCACCCAGTTCATCTGTAATCCCTCCACGCACTTTCCTACGAGGTCAACCACAAACCTTGTGACTTGCGTGGGTCTGTTCTTTCAGACTAGCTTATCATCAATCATCTAGCAAGAGAGGCGCGCTGCACCATTTTGAATGGAGGCTACCTTGTATCCTCATGTCCCCTTCTTTGCATCACCATACATGTCTTTAATATTATGTGCCAGGGCACGATCTGGAGCCATCCCTGGGTAGAAGTCCTGCGGGTCAGGTCCCTGCATGCTCAATCCAGTGATCCTATGGATCAACATTGGATCAACGATAATACGCATGTCTAACCATAAATAACCATCATGGAATCACAACAACAGGATTTTAATGCATGCGTTAACCTCTTGGTGCCTTCCAAAGTGTGGAATTTTCATGACAATAAGGATAGTGGACCACGCGATGTTCCTGGTGCATGGATGGCGAATGATCTTGTATATATTTCCCTTCATCTTAGTCAAGTACTTGTGAGGCATGAGCATGCCGTAGGTCTTGCGTTCCCCTAGATTATAGTCACTGATATTTAAGGTTGGAATCCTCTCCAACTGCAGTCTGACTGCGCGTATCCCCTTCGAGAGGTACACCGTGATGACTATGTAGTCGAAGTCCCTCGGAACACTGTCATGATTCACCATGGCGGTGAGAGGTGGGATGTAATCAGGTAGAACATACATGATTAAATTCGCATTCACTAAGTCATCTCAGTGCTTGGTTCTTTTCTCATCTGTAATGCGGGATGGCCCGGATCCGTGAGCAGTTGACGGGGAGGCTTTCACTCCTTGCATCGATGAATCTTGAACTCCTGTGGATATCACTCTCTCTGGCATAAGGTCGATTATAAATTTTTTGATGACTTTCTCTGCGGCGTTGAGCTCATCCGACATACACGCTCAGATTGGATAACTCAGGTGGATGAATGAATGCTTAAATAAATGGAACAAGTGTCGATCTTAATAAACACAACACAGTAGCAATGATTTCTCTTGTTGGATCAGATACAATTCACAAAAGTGTTCTCGGTGAAAAATTTGACGGAATAAGTAGACAAATATGTAATGAATCTTTTCCAATGGACTATAGGTCTTCATCAATGAAGTTCTTTCCATTACGACGCGGTCCCAATGGTTTGATGGCGAGATTTCTGGTCATAAATGCTATTCTAACCATTCGGGGCGTCGGGCTAATGGTTATAATGCTTTCAACGGCTATATCGCTCTGCCATGGTGAAGTTCCATGTTGTGCTATTATGATATCCCGACGAAGTTGCATTTTTTCAAACCTTCCCTTTGCGAAGTCCCCTTTGGGACCTTCTGTAACTTTTCTATCTTTTCTTTCTTCTTAATCAGTTTTCTAGCCTTCTTCCTGGTGATCTTTGTCTCATTATTCCTCTTTCTATTCTATTTTTTATCTCCTTTTGGTATAGTAACTTTGCGTTGTTGATATTCTTTTGTAGGGTTTAAGGGAAATAATTCTTCTCTGTCTGGGGTAGGTGCTCCATTCTTCTGTGAATATTCTTGTGTTCATTCAACTTCAACATCCAAGTTTCTGGTTTTAAATAGCTTCAATCTCTTCTCATGTTTTTCAATCAAGTGCGCTATCCTCCTAGTCATGAAATCTTTTAATTCTTGCTTCTTTTGTTCTAAGACTTCTTCTTCTTTTCTTCTGGTCTGATTTCTCTCAATCCGGGGTTTTCCTAATAACATAGAAAATGGGGCGTTGTTCTCAATAAATTTAACAACCTCAAAATATTCCCCTGTCGTAGTTCCATGAGCACTCATAACTATCTGGGTGAGTCTTCCACATAGGGTTATTAGCTTTCATCTAAATAATCCTATTCCTCCTAATGAAGGAATCATAGTAGGCTTTCCTAAAATTTCCCAGGTTCTTTCTGTCATAATATTCGTCTGTGTTTCCTCATCTAGAACACAGTCTATGTCAAAGTCTCCTATTCTTGTTTCTATGCACTCTTTTTCTTTGAAGATTTATGATAAGTTGATATTTCGGTGATCATTCAAGGTTTCTTTCATTTTCAATAATACAGTCTCTAATTCTTTCTGGGGTTTTGTCATGGTCTTAGCTTATTGATCTTCCTCAGGGTTTTCTTGTATCATATTAATTCTTTCAACCTTAGAAATCATTCTAGGGAAATCCAAAACTTCATGATCCATAGCTTGACAACAAAGACAACTAGGTCTTCTACCAGGGCATTCCTTAACAATATATCCCGATATTCTACAATTATAACAAAGATTTAATCGTCTTTTTCTTTGAAATGATCCCCAACCTTTCCTATACTGCGCACTAGGATCATAGTAGCTAACCTGCAAAAAATTCTTTCTAGGTTCCTGTATCCATTTGTTAGTCCAAACATTCTTTCTATGCATAGGAATAACATATCTTTCATTATTTCTATCAGATCTACTCATATCAATTATTCCTTCATATAGATGTTCCCTACTTTTCAAGCTAGGACAAAAATTATCAAACATACCTAGATCCATACTTTTGAAACAAAAATTTCCACTTATCTTTCATTTTTCAATCAAAACTTTTCATTGTTCTTATCTTTAACAAAGCACAAAGCCTTCAGATCTTACCTCTTTTATTCAGATCTAACTTTTCTTCTTAACACATAGCTTCACAAGTTAAGTAGACTACTGCTCACTAAAGCAACAGATCTATGGACATCGTTTTATTTTCTTAAGTTCCCAGCAATCAAAGTTTCACGTCCTGACAACAGAACCATTTGTTGGCATAGGGGCAGACCCAGGGTTCAACGCTACAATAACACACCAACAAAACCCTAACTACCAACCCTTTCAGCAACACCTGTGAAGCAGATGAAGTCTCACCCGAGGTAGAGGAAGGGGTGGTTGTAGGACTCAGATGTATGCAACTTTAGCTGGGGCACCAATTTGTTATTGCAACACCTTAAGAAATCACTTAGCAATTACAATTCATCAATATTTAACCAGTATCTACTTCGCAGATAAAACCCTAATTATAGAGCATCACAGCTTTCACCCAGATCTATCATATTCAAGCACTAAGCACATTCACATAGGTTAGATCTAGCATTCATCCATATTATTAAGCATAAAGAATTAAAAAATCTATCTATCGTTCATCTATATCAAAGAACTTAAGCAAGTAAACACATAAACACTTCAATACATCGCACAAAGCATAGAAACACAAGATATACATGGTTCACCCCTAGCCTGAGGCCACATCCACTAACTCTTCTTGTCTTTTATTATCTTCGGTCAATCATCTACATGCATAGAGCCAAAAGATCCTACTCCACATAGGACAGGAGATCTGTGCGCACCTCACCAGATCCTCCTTCCCCGAGCTAGGTTACATCACAAAGATTCTACTCAATCTCTTACAGTCACTTGCACTTAACCTTGAAAGTCTCACACAACATGAACAAAGCATGTCCACTATCACTTGCACTTAGCACTTGGTATCACACACTTGTGCCTTTGCACTTAGCATACATACACCCCCACACACTTGTTCCTTTTCACTTAGCATACATACACCACTTACTTACATCACCTAGATTTCTATTTATACATTACAAAAGAGGCCTAAACATGGGTAAACCCATGGGAGGACATCCCCATACCCATTACATAAGCCCAAAACCCAAAAGGCCCTAAAAAGGGGTCGAGATCCCACGATCTCACTTCGACTTTTGCTCTGCCTTCGATAGTCTGTTGAAGTCCCAAAACTAGGTCAAATCTGACCAGTGATCCTCAAAACTTGGTCAAGGGCCAACAACTAATTATAGTCCACACTCGGCTACTTGGGAGGACACATATGATATGCAACAACAATTTCCATATTTATTTGATAGTTAGACATATAGATCTTGTCAGATGCTTTATTTATTGCATTTATATACTGTACAACTTTGAGATGAAGTTTAAAACAAGAGGGGGTGTATGTAACGTCTCTCTCTTGTGAACACATGTTATTGGCTTATTCTTTGAGGACACTTGCGTGCAAGTGATCCAGTTATAATATATGGTTATCTGTTTCGCTTATGGATTCTTATGATGGTGTTGATGGATTATTATTTATGTTGTATTCATAGATGCTATTGACGAGTTTCCCCTAAGTGTGCAGGACACTTGACAGATTGAGAATGACGATGACATATATGGAACTCCTTGGACTCCAGATTGAGTCAAGGAGTGGATTGTATTGGTTTGAGTATTTCATTTATGCATATGTGACATATGATCAATTATATTATGATATTGTTTATGGATCATTGAAAATGTTTCATTGATGGATGCATGCTAACGATTGCTTGCTAATCTGACTCACATAAGGAGTAAAGGGGCCATGCACAAAGACCATATATTGAGGGAGAGGTGTGACAACGTCCCTGTCACATACTACTAGCACTCCCATTGTGGCTCGAATTGTAGGTTAACGATTACCTAGTTCGATAGGTCCACGATGTCGTGAGGGCAGACTAAGACAGTCACTCATGAGTATTTCTAAGGGGCACACAATAAGGTAGGGTCCTTATTCCTTAGTCTCTCATAAGGTCACCCAAATGGAGTGATGACACCTAGGGTTGGAAAATTACCAAAACCAGTCAAAGGCGAGTGGCACCATTGGAGCACAGAATGCATCTTGAAGGGCACATCACATAATTAAAAAATTGAGTCAAAGGTGAGTGGCACCCTTGGAGCATGGAGTGCATCTTGACTGGAATTCCACGTAAATAAAATTTGAGTCAATGAATCTAGGTGGCCTAGAAAATCCTAAGCGAATAGTTAACCTTGTAAAATCTTGAGCACTTCTGAATCAATCGATTAATTAATTAATTAAGGATTGAATTTATTAATCATAATCTCTATAAGAGTCTAAGAATTTGCAATTGAAATTTTTATTGAGCCTAAGTCCAAGTTAGTAATAAGACTAAAAACTAAATTTATAAATTAAATAATGAGGGGATGAAGTAAATCAATTTAAGAAATCAAGGAAGTTAAAATAAATTAAAATATTGATTTAATACACACACATGTGCAAGTAATTACCAAATTGGAATTTAAGATAATAATGGAATAAAGCTGAAGGAATGGGTACACATAGAAAGGAATATAAAGTCTAGTTAACAATAATCTAACTAGGAGAAGATTTATATTTTAACTCAATTTATTTTTATAAAGGCGTCGGTCATTAATTGGAAATAAGGGGAATAAAGGGAAAACTAGGAGTGATTTTAGGAGCGCTTTTAGGATGGGTGAGGGAAATTGACTTGTAATTAAAGTAAATTATGGAATTTTCTTGTGCAACTTATGGAGAGGGAGACAAGTGTATGGGGGAAATAATTCTTAATTGATTATTTAAAAAGTGAATTAAAT
This sequence comes from Picea engelmannii, assembly GCA_009831015.1. NCBI lineage: Eukaryota > Viridiplantae > Streptophyta > Pinopsida > Pinales > Pinaceae > Picea > Picea engelmannii. Next base: position 452,942 of record ML779788.1, read on the forward strand.
GTGTAAATGGATGGGTCATTAAGGAAATTCTATAAAAAAAATGGATGAGATGAGCATTGGATCATCATTGGTTATGGGTAAGGTTATGCTTCAGAAATTTTGACTGGTTTTACTTATCAGAGTTGGGATACCCAACTTGAGAGAGAGTGGTGGCTCTACCTTGTGAGGCAAGATGAGATCTAGAGGATTTCTGGTTGTATGTGTGTGGCCCCTTTGCGGATCGGGGGATAAAGGGGAAGAAGAGTAACCCTAGCGTTGGTTGGGAGGTACCAGTGAAGTCTCAAGAGTTAGCAAGAAGACGAAGGAAGGAAACACCAGTCGCCAAGGATCGTCATCAAGCCCATCTTCATCGATTATGGTATTTAAATTTCAGGTTGTAATTGTTAAACCGATTGTATATTAAGGTTGAATCTTGCCATGAATTTGTAATTGTAAATGGAATAATAAAATTTTGAATTAGTCTATTGATTTATGGACTTGCGAAGCCTTTGTAACTACCGAATGCTTCCTCTTAGATTTTATAAAAAATTGTATCCTCTGCAAATAAATACCTCTACGTTTTAAATAAGAAAAATTGCCATGCTTTTGGTGCATCTACCCTGCGATTCCAATCAACAACCTCTGTGTTTTTAATAAGAAAAATTGCCATGATTTTGGTGCATCTACCCTGCGATTCCACTCAACAACCTATGCGTTTTTAATAAGAAAAATTTCCATGCTTTTGGTGCATCTACCCTCCGATTTCACTCAGAAAACCTCTCTGTTTTTATAAAAAATTATCTCTGTGTTTTATCCAAACTGGACTGTGATTTCCTTCTTTCTTGAATGGCGGTTTTTCAAGTAATGTATCTCTGTGTTTCATTTAAAACTGGACTACGAATTCCTTCTTCCTCGAATGGAATTTTTTCCAGTAATTTTCCGCTGTGTTTTATGTAAAACTGGAGTGCGAATTTCATCTTCCTTGAACGACGGTTTTGCCAATAATTTATGTCTGCATTTCATTTAAAACTATACTTCAATTTCCTTCTTCCTCGATTGGCAGTTTCTAAGGATTACCTCTGTTGTGTTTGTTGATTAATATTTTTTTTTTTAGTGAAACATCACACTTCAATACGAAGATGGAAGTGGAGCCTTCATATTGCTGCTGGTTATTCCTTAGCTGCACAATGGTCAATGGTTCGATGCCCTCTCTCTGGAAGTCACTGCGTTCGCGTCTCTTCTTATGAAGTTTCCTTTCGGGGAGTATGCCAGTTGTGACCGTGATAATGACAACATCTACCCAATTCACTATCCCTTACATTAGAGATTTAATTTATTAATAAAAGATAAATTTCGTCTTACCAAAATCATGTTGAAGTAATTGTTATGGTGGTTTAGACTATTATTATTTTGGTGTTTTTGTAAATGCTATATAGTTCAAACAATTTTAAATTCAATATTAACTTACTTTCACAAGATCAAGTCAATTGATTTGCTAGTGTACAATAAAATATCTTTAAAGATTGTCAAACAATTGTCATGTAACTACAAAAAATTATTAAATTATACGTAATCATAAGTTAATAAATTATATAAAAAGTTCCATCATTTTCTAATTATAACATCCAACACTTTTCTAAAGATAAATGAATTCTCTATATCGATCATTGTTAACTATTTCCATTCTCAATAATATCCTAATTAGAAGAAGAAAATGTTTTTTCCCACTTAATTAATCATTTTTTATTGTTTCTCTTTAGTATCTTAAATTGGGAGCTTGACCTCAAGTAGGTCAGTTAGTAAGCCTGATCCTCCTTAATCCATACATATGAATATGTAAGTTAAGGTGAGGATTATCTTACTATTTCTCTTGTGTGATGATGCATGATTTCTTAATGAATTTATAATGCAGCCTTGTCTTCTAGTATTAAAGTTTAAGTGTGATGGTGTCGTACCTTGTAGATAGATGTGAGATCTAGTACTGAATTCCTACTATATTGCTTAATTAAGATAAGTCATTAAAAATGTATTTTAGTTGTGCTACCAAAGTTGTGAATGTTGGCATATGATTGATTATGCATTTATAATCTCATGCACCATTTAAAAATAAGTTGATTACTCTTGCGCTTTTAGAAAAATGATTGACATATGACTGATTAAGAATTTATAATCTCTTGCGTCGTTTAAAAATAAGCTGATTACTCTTGCGCTTTTAGATTAATGATTGACATATGATTGATTAAGCATTTATAATCTCTTGCACCATTTAAAAATAAGTTGATTACTCTTGTGCTTTTAGAATAATGATTGACATATGATTGATTAAGAATTTATAATCTCTTGCGCCATTTAAAAATAAGTTGATTACTCTTGTGCCCTTAGATTAATGTTGACATATGATTGATTAACCCTTTATAATATCTTGCGCCATTTAAAATAAACTTGACTACTCTTGCACCTTGGAATTAATGTGGATGTATGATTGTTCTAGAAATTAGTTAGAATACTTGCGCTCCATGAAATAGATGTTGATGTATGGTTGATAAGTTGATGATGACCCTTGCTATTGAATAATTGATGATTAGGTTGATTGATTTGGTCTAGTTTATTTAATCTTGATTGGATTAGTGGGATCTAGACACCTCCTTGTTCCTCAGAATAGTTGCTAGCCCTGAGACTTTAAGTGGTCAAAATAAATCAAATGAATCCTGGACTTGAGCATTGATTATATGTCCTGGAGGTCCTACCCATGGAGGATAGATTGGGAGGGTAGTTCCTTAAATGTTCAGTGACATGGTTGATCAATTATTGTATTTGTATTCAGGAGAGTGATGCGTTGAATCACATCGCTATTATGGTTATGCGTTGATTTGGGCCACTTTTAGTTATGTTAATGCAATGCTTATGTGTCATTTCAGTTATGATGATGCATGTTGTTATTATGTTGTAACGAGTTAATATCCTATTGCAAAAACAATTTTTACCTGTTGTCCATCACTAATCATTGTTATAACAGAGGGGTATGATACATTATGTTATATTTCATAATACCCTTACATATAAAGTGCACTATGGTATCACATAAACATGGTGGTACCAAAATACTATAAACATAATATTATAAACTAAGCCTTTGCCTTAGTCTTTATACTAGAAAAAATTACAAGGCATACTTATATTATTTACATCATGTGGTCATTAATACTCAATACAAATGGCTTGATGCCCATCCAAATAACCATGTCACTACCATCTAAATTACCTACTTGATGAGAACCTTATAAAGTTCTTGTTTTAAAAGGTTTGTTTTAGAGGGTTTTTTAATCACTTTTAAAAATATGGTGCTACCAATATCACCACTTTTCTAAGAGTATGTAAATTTTTTTATTGATGTAGTAATGTTTTTGTAAGGGTTTTTTCTAAATGCACCTTGCCATTAGAAAAAATGGTGATACTAGTATCATCACTTTTTTCCAAGACTTTATTTAAAAAAAAAAATAGCGTTGATGTAGAACACCATTATATTTTTATTTTTTCAAGGGGCCTTTATTGTTTTTGTTTTTCCTTTCGAGGTGACATAGTAGCTCCATTTTGTTTTCCATCAAGTATTTTTTTTATTATTATTTTTGGTAACTCTAAATCTAATGATTATATTGAGGGATTTTTATATTATTTATATAAGAAAGAGGTGAGCAATCACTCAAATAGAGTCTTAATTTTAATAATTCTATTAAATATATTAAAATTTTTCCTTAGTGTTATAAAATTAAAAGAGATGTTTTGCCAAATTTTAGTGAAATTTTACAAGTTTTTTTTGAAGATTTATAAAATTTTGAGAAATTTAATGCATATAGAGAGCGGGGGGGGGGGGGGGGGG
>ML779788.1:461230-475866 GCA_009831015.1 Picea engelmannii
GGGAGTGGGTGATACTCATCATCACATTAGCCCCCTCCATTTTTATTGATGTTTTTTTTTGGAGAATTGAGAATTTTTGTGAACATTAATGCATGAAGAGGGGGGAGGTAGGGGGAGGGGGGAGGGGTGATACTCATCATCATCGCATCAACCCCCCCTTTATGTTCAAATTTTAAAACATTTGGAGAAATGCCAATTTTTGTGAACTTTAATGCATGGAGTGAGGGAGCGATGGTGAGGGGAAGGAAGGAAGGGGTTATAGTCATCATCATCACATCAATCCCCCCCTATTATGATGGATTTTGTTTTTTTGAGAAATTCCATTTTTTTTCAAATTTCATGCATGGAGGGAGGTGGGCGATGATGAGACTCACCCCAAACATTATGGATGATGATGGGCCTCATCCACCCCCTCCATCCATTGTTGGAATTTAAAAAAAATGGTTAAATTTAGGAAATTATACCTATGGAGGGAGGGAGGTAAGGTTGGGAATTTCCCCTGGAAGGGTGGGGGGAGATGATATGTGTCACCTCCCTCCCTTCATGCATGAAAGTTCGTAAAGTTTGTAAATTTTGAAAAAACAATCTATTAAACCAAAGGAAATTCTCTTCTCAATATTTTAAAAATTTGTTAAATTGTCTTTCAATTTATAATATTAAAGTAAAATTTCCATTAAATTTTGTATAATTAAGGAGGACTGGGGGGGGTGATACTCATCATCATCACATCAACCCCCCCTTTATGTTCAAATTTTAAAACATTTGGAGAAATGCCAATTTTTGTGAACTTCAATGCATGGAGTGAGGGTGGGGGGAAGGAAGGAAGGGGTTATACTCATCATCATCACATCAATCCCCCCCTATTATGATGGATTTTTTTTTTGATAAATGCCATTTTTTTGTCAAATTTCATGCATGGAGGGAGGTGGGCAATGATGAGAATCACCCAAAACATTATGGATGATGATGGGCCTCATCCACCCCCTCCATCCATTGTTGGAATTTAAAAAAAAATGGTTAAATTTAGGAAATTTTACCTATGGAGGGAGGGAGGTAAGGTTCGGAATTTCCCTTGGCAGGGTGGGGGGAGATGATATGTGTCACCTCCCTCCCTTCATGCATGAAAGTTCGTAAAGTTTGTAAATTTTGAAAAAACAATCTATTAAACCAAAGGAAATTCTCTTCTCAATAGTTTAAAAATTTGTTAAATTATCTTTTAGTTTATAATATTAAAGTAAAATTTCCATTAAAGTTTGTATAATTAAGGAAATTAAAGTGATATTTGAGCAATTTATCCTTTTTTTTTAATAAATATAACCATTAAAAAAAATGTTATACCAATGTCACCGAAAAAATAAATAAAAACAAATACAATTGATTAAAAAAATAGAGCTACTAGTGGGTCCCTACCCCATTATTAGGAACACACAAGGGAGGAAAAATGCCTCCGCTTGATATTTGCGATATGGGAGGGATCGTGCTAGGTGTAGTTGAGATGGTAGGAGTAAATCCTCTGCCATTGATTTTCGATGTGGGGGTGTGAATGCCCCTAGACCCAGAAGTGATGATAACATTGTACATTATATGCCACTGAAGGCTTAGATTCTCCTGAATCTGAGTGTGCAAAGGGAAAGAACTAAGAGGATTGGTAATATGTGGGTTGTATTTAACATGGGTTAGATTAGTAAGATCCTCAATATTGATGGGAGTGAGATTGTCCTAAGGTGAAGAAACTCCCTAAGGAATAAGAATGTGACTATCCAAGTCCCTTACAAATCCTTGGGTTTCAAGATTGATGTAGGAGCATGTTTGGCCTTAAGCAATCCACATCAACCAAAAACATTTCAATTTCAAGTTAATAAATTGTAGGGTGAGATAAGTGTTGCAACTTCCATTTGTGTAACACTAGTGCTAAAATTAAGTGTTGTAACTCTCATTGTTGTGACACCAATGCTATAACTCATGTTCTTATGACACCAGTGTTGTAACACTAGTTGCTATAACACCCTTGTTGTGAATCACATTTTTTCCACACCTCCTCTGACATAGTGTCATTAATGTGTTGTCATTGATGTCAAACAGTAGGACGCTATGCATAGATTACATATCAGGAGGGTTAACAAATGAAGATCAAAGCTCAGAAGAGATGATGCGATGAAACTCAGAAGGGAAAGCACAATGCATAAACATGATCAGATCAAGTTGTGACCATTGGATATGAAAGCAAGATCAATGACAGGGATAAATTGCAGAGAGCGATAGTAGAATTAAATAATGTTCTATTTCCAATCCCGTAATTATTCAGGATCATTAGATCTTATAGATTCAAAGATCGACGACTATGGTCGATCCACCAACTATCGCACAACCTCAATTGTGAAGTTTGGGTGATGAATTAAACCAATCACAAGTTATGGTTCCATAATCCACATTGACCGTTGGATCAAGTTAGTGGAAAGATAGGATAAGAAAAGACGAAGACCATCTGATACGAAGTCCCGAAGAAAATGTTAACCATCCGATATGAATAAGATCGTTAGATCATGTTTTTGTGGAAGGAAAGAGTAAGCCACAAATGTCCTGAAATAAATGTAAGCCGTCTGATCTGAGGAATTACTTCGAAAGATATCCTGACCATCAGATCAAGGAAAGTAAAAGGATAGGATAAGAAAGGAAAAAGGGATGAGATCTCGAATACTCGAATTCCCGATAGCCATTGGATCACTCTAAAATGGAAGGATAGGATAAAAAAAGAAGAAGAGCTGTTGGATTTAAACAAATGAAAAGCAACATCGCAGACAGATTGAGCCGTCGATCTAATATCATAATCAATGAACAACATTCAATTCTATTTATAAGTTATAAGGAGTTTACACTTCGGGGAATCTCACTTCGGGAGAACTGTGAAGTGGAGATATCAAATTACCCGAACTCCCGAAGGACGAAATTATGAAGTCACTCTCAGCCGTCAATTTGAGATACATTTCGGATAGTATCCTGACCATTAGATCAAGGAAAATAATATGTTCCACATCGAGAGATCTACATCAACAGACCACATGAGCAAGGACACATGTCATAGTCAAATAATGACAAGCGTCATTATGAAATCGACATTTGAGGTATGTGTAAATCACAAAATCTGAGTGACACATGGAAACCACTCGACCCATGCCATGTCAACAAGTGACTTCCATAAAGTTATGTCACTTCGGGAGTTTTCACTTCGATATTTTCACCACCAAAAAATGACCAAAGTCCCAAAGTCCCGAAGTACCGAAGTCGTGAAGGAACAAGTCCCAAAGTCTCGAAGGCCAAAGTACCGAAGGGATGAAATTGTGAAGGACAAAGTCCTAAAGTCCCGAAGGGCCGAAGTCCCGAAGTGGAGATGAGTCGTTTGATCTAAAGAACACTTTGGGAGAATTCTCAATCATTGATCAAGTACAGTTGAAGGATAGCGTAAGTAGAATAAATGAAGTCTCGAAGTGCCAAAATTTGTCCATCTCATCGAGAGATTAAAACATGACCATTGATTCTGATAAAGTGATCAAGCACTCGTTTGCCCTAGCGCCTGGTCACCATCGTTGGTCATATAGAATGAGAAATAAAGGAAAAATATAATACGTAGCTAAATTTGATAAGCCCGTGGTTTTACGTTGCCGTTCATATGAAAATGGTTCGAAGGAAGTGCCTCTGCAGAACTCAGTTTCCGCAATAATTGCAGAGATTTGGGATCGAGTTAAAAGATGAAATTGATCCATATCTATGATCAATTTAAGAAAATCCTTCATGGTAAGGTTTGAATAATAATAAAGATTATGGTTAAGTTAAATGAAGAGGTGCGATGGTCCAAACGAAAGGAAATAATAGATTATATCTCACACCAGTTTGAAGATTATATAAACGAGATAGAGTGGTGAGAAGAAGGCATCTCTGCAGTTCGAATCAGAAGATATATTAAATCACAGAAGTAGAGAGAGATGCGGTGAATACATAATACATAAGTTTTCCAGATTCAGAAGTTCAAGGTGGTTGGGTGGAGTAAGGGTAGGCTGGAGTCTGCAAGGGAGTAGGTTCTTCCTTGTCAATTGTAGCTGATGAAACAGGGGGTCGTAGCCTCCTACCAGTTGTTGCTGGTGAACAAGGGGAGTTAGTGCTTCCTTTTCAGTTGTACCTGAATAAACAAGGGGTCGAAGCCTCCTACCAGTTGGTGCTAGTAAACAAGGGTGTGGGTGCATCTTGATCAATTGGAGCTGATCTAAAAGGAAGAACATCTTTCATCTATGTAACATGTAAATTTTTTTTTTGTAGTTAATAGAAAAGTGTTTGTGGTTTTCTCAATTGGGTTCCACGATAAATATTGTGTTAAAATTTTTGTTTGCATTAACAGAAGAAAAATTGACAAATTATTGAGTCACTGATTCACCCCCCCTCTCAGTGATAGGATATGATCCTTCAATTGGTATCATAGAGGGTCTCTTCACTAAAGGTTTAAATCACTTGAAGAGAAATATACATCATAATGGATCAACAGTCGAAGATGTCATCAAAATTCCCCCTATTTGATGGTGAAGACTATTTCTTTTGGAGTGTTAGAATGATAATCTATCTGATGTCCATTGGAATAGAAGTATGGACATTAGTTGAAAAAGGATATGATGTTCCAAAAACCACTCCCATAGAAGCATAAGACAATAAATTGTTTTGGGAACATGCAAAATCTTTAAACACACTACAAGATATATTGAGTAAGAAAATCCTTTCTAAATTACTAAACTGTAATAATGCAAAACAACTCTAGGATAAATTGGAAACTATATATGCAGAAGATTCCAAGGTAAAAAGGGCCAAACTTCAGACTCTCAAAGTACAATATGAAGGTCTAAAAATGAAGGATGAAGAAAACATATCAAAGTATTTCGAAAGAGTTGATAATATTGTTAATGCAATCAGAGGCTTGGGAGTAGAAGTGTCAAACAATGAAATAGTTGAAAAAATACTAAGAACACTACCTATTCTATACAATCCTAAAGTGTCTACTATTGAAGATCGATAAAATCTAGATAAACTCACCATGGATGAATTGTATGGAATCCTCATAGCCTGTGAGTTAATATTAGGACATGAGAACCTTCCAAAAGGAGAGGAAACATTCAAGGTGCTCAAGAAAAAAAAAATCAGAAGCAAAAACCTCAACCCAGCCATCATGAAGAATCTGATGTAGAAGAAGCCAATTTTATTAAAAAACTTCAGAAAGGATCAGAGAAGTACAAAGGCAAGCTGCCTTTCAAATATTTTAATTGTGGAAAGGTTGGCCACTTTGTATCCAAGTGTCCCTATCCGAAAGAGGACCCTGAATATAAAGAAGACAAAAATAAACAATACAAGAAGAAGGAAAAACCCAACTACAAAACCAAGTTTTACAAAGGGAAAAATAATTTTTACTCCAAAGAAGAAAACAAAAGTTCATCAGAATCTAGTGACAGTGATGATGATGGATTCCTTTTTCTAGGTATTGAAGAACCTAATAAAATAGAAGAAATTGAACATGAGGAAGACTCAGAAAATGAAGTAGAGGTTAATATGGAAGAAGAACTTCTCAGTGCCTTGGATGAATTAAGAAAATACAAAACCAGATATAGACAACTGAAAAGTCTTGTAGTTGAACAAAAGGAAAAACATGAACGTAAAGAAAAAGAGATGGAGAAAATCATGAGCAACCTGAAAACCAAATCCTAGAAGAAAATAGGATGGAAGAAAGTCTGGAAAAGTCTCTTAAATGAAAAAAATAACCTGTGAAAGAATGGAGGCATAAATAGTTCACCTAAGAAAAGAAATTGATGCAAAACTCATTCAAACAAGATATGAAAATAGCTCTAAAATATTAGATAAGATTATTAACACACAAAGGGATTCAAGTAATAAAAATGGAATAGGTTATTATTCAGAAGAAAACCAAGTTAACTCAAGATCTTATGCAACTGCTCTCCTCAGTACATTCAAGAAGAAATATGAAGAGAAGACAAGTAATGATAAGAACTCCAGAGGACTACTTCCACCCATCAAGAAGGAATATAAGAGAAAACCAAGGAAGGTTTATCAAAATAGGTCTCCTTACATTTTCTTTGGTTATTGATTTGCATGCTCTAATTTCAGACACAAAACTATGAATTATAGAGCATTTAGAAGGAAAAATTTGAGGATTAAGAACTATAACCTTAAAGATAACCAAACAATAAATCAAGTTAAAAGCATAAAATATAACTCCTTTCCACCTCTACAAGAAGGGGACATAGAATGCTTCAGATGTCATAACTATGGACATAAGGCGAGTAGTTCCATATTAATGGAAGTCTCAGAAAAACCAAAGTTCATTAGAGAGCAAAAGATTATTTGGAAAGAAAAAACATCAAAAGAGGAATGTCTCATTTCCTTGAAAGATCAAGATAAAGAAGATCTCTGGTATGTTGATAGTGGGTGCTCACAACATATGACAGGAAACAAGGACACGTTTTTGAACTTAAAGAAACAAAAGGGTAAAGTTACATTTGGTGACAACGCTTCAGGTAACATACTTGGGAAAGGAACTGTGAGTTTGGGAAAAGAAAAAGCCAAGGATGTGTTGCTTGTTGAAAAACTGAAACCTAGTCTATTAAGTGTCAGCCAAACCAGTGATCAGGGGCACTTTTGCATCTTTGATTCCCAGAAATGTGAGATTAGGAGAAAGGACTCATGAAAATTGGTTGGTACTGCTCCCATAACTCTTGAGAATGTATATATACTAAATACAAAATTGAATGAGGAGTGTCATATAAATTTAGTAGGTGAAATTTGTCTATGGCATATAAGGTTGGGGCACATTAACTTTGACAATTTAGTGAAATTAAACAATCTTGGGGCAATAAGAAACTTGCCAAAAATCATAAAGCCCTCAAATCCTATGTGTAGACACTGTCAACTAGGGAAGCAAACCATGATAAGGATCAAACATCAAGAGACTATACTTGACAATGTCGATGAAGATGATGATGAGTTAGTTGGTACACAAGTAGAAGAAGTAGAAGATAATAAAGAAGAAATGGAAGAGGATGATATGGATACTAGTGAAGACGAGGAAGATATTAAAGAAGAAGAGATAAGAGAAGAATCTCCAAGAAGAGACACAAAGTCACCCTCAAGAATGAATCAAAAGAATCATCCTGAAGAACTGATTATTGGAAATAAAAGCGATGGAGTGCACACAAAAAGAAAATTGTTGTATCAGATAGAAATAACAGGTTTGTCACATATTTATCCCAACTCAATCAAAGAGGCATGTAGATATGAGAATTGGGTCAATGCTATGAATGAAGAACTGGACTAGATTGAAAAACAAACAAACTTGGTAACTAGTTCCAAGACCAAAAAATAAAAATGTCATTGGAACTAAATGGCTATATAAAAACAAAATGGATGAGAATGGACAAGTAATCAGGAACAAAGCCAAATTGTTATGTAAAGGGTATGCTCAGGTTTAAGGAGTAGACTATGAAGAAACATTTGCACTTGTGGACAGATTAGAGGCAATTAGGATGTTCTTAGCTTTCTCCAGCTACAAAAAATTTAAAGTATACCAAATGGATGTCAAGTCAACATTTCTCAATGGAAACTTAGAAGAGGAAGTCTATATTGAGCAACCAAAAGGATTCCAATTAACTAACAAAGGAGACTATGTCTGTAAACTAAAAAAATAACTATATGGGATAAAACAAGCACCCAGAGCATGGTATGCAAGGCTAGATTCTTATTTACAAAAACAAGGCCTCAAAAGAGGATCATCAAACAACAATCTTTATTGTAAATTTTTTGGTAATAACATAATTATTGTGGAAGTATATGTTGATGATATTATATTTGGAAGTGATAATGAAAAAATGAGCAAGGACTTTGCTAGGAGGATGCAACACGAATTTGAAATGTCCTTGCTTGGTGAATTGAATTTCTTTCTTGTATTAAAAATAATACAGTCCAAACGAGGATTCTTTATCCATCAGTCTATGTTAAAGATATGCTTAAGAGATTCCAATTAGAGGATTGCAAAACTGTTAGTAAACCTATGACAATTGGATGAAAACTAAGCAAGGAAGATGAGTTCAAATATGTAGATCCAAAACACTACAGATCAATGACTGGGAGTTTACTCTATATGACAACTTCTAGACCTGATGTCAAGCAAGCTATTGGGATGGTGGCTAGATTCCAAGCAACACCAAAAGAGAGCCATGTTCAAGCTGTGAAAATAATCTTTAGCTATTTGAAAGGAACAATAAATCTTGGTTTTTGGTACCCTAGTGAGGATTCATTCACTTTAAAATCCTATTCAGATGCAGATTGGGTAGGTTGTGTAGATGAAAAAAAAAGTACAAGTGGAGGAGCATTCTTTGTGGGAGAATAATTGGTAGCTTGGATAAGAAAGAAACAATCCTCAATTTCTCTGTCTAGCACTAAAGCTGAGTATATTGTAACAACATAATGTTGCACACAAGTGGAATGGATGAAACACACCCTACAAGACATCAAAATCGTATTTGAAGAGCCTACTATTATCTACTGTGATAATACAAGCGCTATAAGTCTCTCCAAAAACCATGTCCAACACTCCAAATCAAAACACATTCCCATAAAATACCACTATCTAAGAGATCAGGCTGAAAATAAGAATATTAAATTGGAATATGTTCCAACACAAGAACATGTGGTAGATATTTTCACTAGACCCTTAGGAAGAGATGTATTTGAATATCTCAGGAAAATATTGGGAGTAATCCCTCTTCCAATCTAATCTCTCAAGACAACAATGCATCAATTGACACCAATTCAGGAGGAGACAACAATCAAAGTCAAGAGGAGTTACCCAAGTTTAGATTCTGGTCAGAAGCATACAAACATTCAGAGATTTACCATAGGGGATGCAACCATTTTCCATTGATGTCAAAGGGGGAGAGTAACTACAGTGGAGTGAAGCATCATCACAGGTGGAGATTGTGTATGAAGTTGGTATGTTGCCATCAATGACAAAGGGGGAGATTGTTGGACACAATGTCATTAATGTGTTGTCATTGATGTCAAATAGTAGGACGCTATGCAAAGATTAAAGATCAAGAGGGTTAGCGAATGAATATCAAAGCTCAGAAGAGATGATGCAATAAAACCCAGAAGGGAAAGCGCAGTGCAGAAACATGATCGGATCAAGTTGTGACCGTCAGATATGCAAGCAAGATCAATGACAGGGATACATTGTGGAGAGTGATAGGAGAATTAACTAAAATGTTATTTCCAATCCCAAAATTAGTTAGGATCATCAGATCTTATAGATTCAAATATTGACGACTATGGTTGATCCACCAACTATTGCACAACTTCAATTGCGAAGATTGTGCGACGAATTAAACCAATCGCTACGGTTCCAAAATCCACATCGACCGTTGGATCAAGTTAGTGGAAAGATAGGATAAGAAAAGATGAAGACTGTTTGATATGAAGTCTCGAATAAAATGTGAACTGTCTGATATGAAGAACACTTCGGGAGTTATCAGGACTATTAGATCATGTTTTAGTGGAAGGACAAAGTAAGCCACAGATGTCCCAAAATAAATGTAAGCTGTTTAATCTGAGGAATCAGTTCAGAATATATCTTGACCATTGGATCAAGGAAAACATAAGGATAGGATAAGCAAGGCAAAAGGGATGAGATCTCAAATACTCGAATTCCCGATAGCCGTTGGATCACTCTAAAATGGAAGGATAGGATAAGCAAAGAAGAAGAGCCGTTGGATTTAAACCAAGGCAACGCAACATCATAGACAGATCGAGCCGTCAATCTAAGATCATAATCAATGAACAACATTCACTTCTGGTTATAAGTTATGAGGAGGTTACACTTTGGGGAATCTCACTTCGAGACAACTGTGAAGTGGAGAGATCAAATTACCCAAAATCTCGAAGGCAAAAATTCTGAAGTCACTCTCAACCATCGATCTGAGATACATTTCGGATAGTATCTTGACCATAAGATCAAGGAGAAGAATATGTGCCACATAGGGAGATCTACGTCAACAGACCACGTCAAAAAGGACACATGGCACAGTCGGATAATGACAAGTGTCAAGATGAAATCAACATTTCAAGTACGTGTAAATCATGAAATCTGAGTGACACATGGAAACCACTCGACCTGTGCCATGTCAACAAGTGACGTTAGGAAATTTACGTCACTCTGGGATTTTTCACTTCGGGAGTTTCACCACCAAAAAATGACCAAAGTCTCTAAGTCCCGAAGGCTGAAGTTTCGAAGTCACGAAGGAAAAATTCTCGAAGTCTCGAAGGCTGAAGTCACGAAGAACAAAGTCTCGAAGTCTCGAAGGCCCGAAGTCCTAAAGTGGACATGAGTCATCCAATCTAAAGAAAAATTAGAGAGAATTATCGATCGTTGATCAAGTACAGTGGAAGGATGGCGTAATTAGAATAGCCGAAGTCCCAAAGTTCCAACAATCATCCATCTCATCAAGAGATTAAAACATGATCATTGATTTGGATAAAGTGATTAAGCACTCGTTTGGCCTAGCGCCTCGTCACTATTGTTTGTCATATCAAATAAGAGAAATAAAGGCAAAAGATAATACGTATCTAAAGTTTATAAGCTCGTGGTTTTACGTTGTCGGTCATATGAAAATGGTTTGAAGGAAGTGCCTTTGCAGAACTCAGTTTCTGCAATAATTGTAGAAATTTGGGATTGAGTTAAAAGATGAAATTGATCCATATCTATGATCAATTTATGAAAAGCCTTCATGATAAGGTTTGAATAATAAAAAATATTATGTTTAATTTAAATGAAGAGGTGCGATGGTCCAAACAAAAGGACACAATACATTATATCTCACACCAGTTTGAAGATTATATAAATGAGATAGAGTGGTGAGAAGAAGGTGTCTCTGCAGTTCAAATCAAAAGATATATTAAATCACAGAAGCAGAGAGAGATGAAGTGAATACATAATACATAAGTTTTCTAGATTCAGAAATTCAGGGTGGTTGGGTGGAGCAAGGTCAGGCTAGAGTCTGCAGAAGATTAGGTGCTTCCTTGTCAATTGTAGCTGACTAAACAGGGGGTCGTAGCCTCCTACTAGTTGGTGCTGGTGAATAAGGGGAGTTGGTGCTTCCTTGTCAGTTGTAGATGACTAAACAAGGGGTTGAAGCCTCCTACAAGTTGGTGCTATTAAACAAGGGTATGGGTGCATACTGATCAGTTGACGTTGTTCTAAAAGGAATAACATCTTCTGTCTATGTAACATGTAAAACAAAATTTTACAGTTAATAGAAAAGTGTTGTGGTTTTCCCAATTGGGTTCCATGATAAATATTGTGTTAAACCTTTTTTTTGCATTAACAGAAGAAAAAATGACAAATTATTGAGTCACTGATTCACCCCCTCCCTTATGATAGGCCTCATCCACCCCCTCCATCTATTGTTGGAATTTAAGAAAAAATGGTTAAATTTAGGAAATTTTACCTATGGAGGGAGGGAGGTAAGGTTGGGAATTTCCCCTAGTAGGGTCGGGGGATATGATATGTGTCACCTCCCTCCCTTCATGCACAAAAGTTCGTAAAGTTTGTAAATTTTGAAAAACAATCTATTAAACCAAAGGAAATTCTCTTCTCAATATTTTAAAAATTTGTTAAATTCTCTTTTAGTTTATAATATTAAAGTAAAGTTTCCATTAAATTTTGTATAATTAAGGAAATTAAAATGATATTTGAGCAATTTCTCCATTTTGTTTTATAAATATAACCATTAAAAAAATTGTTATACCAATGTCACCGAAAAAAAAACTAAAAACAAATACAATTGATTAAAAAAATAGAGCTACTAGTGGGTCCCTATGTTAAGAACCAAATATCAATATAGCATAGCAAAACCTTAGAATAAGTACTCAACGCCTTGAAAAAGAGAGAACTTTAGATAATAAGCCTCTTCGAGGGGGAAACCTCCTTATGCCCACATAAATGTACAATTCCAAGATTATTCCAAATGAAAATGTCTCCTTGGTATATATAGGAGACTAGGAGGTATAATTACAACTAATGGAATAAAGTTGACATAATTAAAATAACATTACTAATGTAATATGCCCCAATTAATGGGTAATTAGCCAATATTAGGGCTTAACATGCCCCTCCCCTTGAGACAAGTGTTGTCTGCAACGCTTGAGTAACTCTGGATGCTTTTGTATAAAAGACTCATCTTCCCAAGTGGAATCTTCAGCTGGTAGTTTCCTCCATTTAATGAGATACTTTGAAATGGATCTATTCCTCAGCTGGAAAACTCTTGTGTTAGTGATGGCTTTAGGCTCCAATATGATTTTTACTTCCTCGTCAAGTTCTGGCAATATAATTTGAACTGGGATCTTGTCGCGTATAACCTTCTTTAAGCATGAAACATGGAAAACTGGGTGTACTTGTGAAGATGCAGGCAAATCCAATTTGTATGCCATAGTACCAATATTTTGCAACACCTTATAAGGGACATAGTACTTTGGTGATAATTTATTATCCTTTTTGGCTTGCTTGAGGGACATCTGTTTGTATGGTTGTAGTCTTAAAAACATCCAATCCCCTACTTCAAAACTTCTTTCACTACGATGTTGATCTTCTTGTTGTTTCATGCGATTCCGTGCCATGGTCAGGTTGTCCTTTAAGATTTGGAGAACTTGTAATTGATGCTTGATGTGATCTTCCACTACTTGAACCTTAGATTTTTATTTTAGAGAAGAAGTGATGGAAGGAGGGTGGTATCCATAGAGTGCCATAAATGGTGTCATTTTTGTTGCAGTATGAAAGGAAGTGATATACCACCATTCCGCCAAGGGTAACCATTTGAACCATTGTGTTTGTTTATCAGAGACAAAGCAACGAAGGTAGCCTTCCAGAATTTTTTTCACTATCTCGGTTTGTCCATCAGATTGAGGATGATAGGATGAGATATGAGCGAATTAAGTACCCAAACAAGAAAATAATTCTGTCCAAAAATGTCCAGTGAATATGTGATCTCTGTCACTTACAATAATCTTTGGGCTGCCATGTAGCTTTTGAACTGTCTCCATGAATGCAGTGGCAATTGTACTAGCTTTGAAGGGATGAGAGAGTAAAAAAAAGTGTGCGTACTTGGTCAGTCTATCAACAATCACCATGATGACACTCTTTCTTTCATATTTCGGTAATACTGTGATGAAATCCATGGAAATCTCCTCCCAACACTAACTTGGGATGGCTAATGGTTGTAAAAGACCTGGGGTCTTAACTGTTTCCACCTTATTTTGTTGGCAAACCAAACATTCCACCACAAACCTTTGAACATCAGTTTTAAGGCCATCCCCCCAAAAATCCTTCTTGACTCTATGGTAGGTTTTCAAAAATATCGAGTGCCCTCTTACTAGAGAGTTGTGCAATTCCAATAATACCTTTTGTTTGAGTTGGGAGTTCTTACATAAATATAAGCGATCTTTGTACCATAATGAAACATTTTTCCATGTAAATGTATTTGATGCACTAGAATCCTGCTGCAACCTTTGAATGATAGTCCACACTTTTTCTTCATTATTCCATTCATCCCTTGCTTCTATTATCCAATCAGGTTGGATGATCAAGATAGCACAGAGAAAGGCCTCAACATCTTCATCCTTTCTTGAGAGTGCATTTGCTAGAACATTTTGCTTCCCCTTTTTATAGACGATTTCAAAATCATAACCCAACATCTTGGTTACCCATTTTTGTTGTTCTTCTGAAGATAGTCTTTGTGCCAAGAAGTATTTAAGACTATCATGATCTATTTTTACCTTGAAGTGCCTACCTATTAGGTAAGGACGCCATTTCTTCAATGCAAGCATTATTTCCATCATTTCCTTCTTATAAATGGGTTTGTGTAAGTCCTTTCCCTTGAGTGGTCGACTTTCAAAAGCCAGGGGCCTTCCTTCTTGCATTAGGACAACACCAATTCCATTTCCCAAGGCATCACATTCCACAATAAAGGTTTTTTTGAAGTCTGGAGTGGTCAAGATAGGAGTTTTGCACATCACCTCTTTAAGTTGTTCAAAAGATTTAGTTTCCTCTGGAGTCCATGAAAATGCATCCTTCTTAGTTAGTGCCGTTAAAGGTGCTACTATTCTTCCATAGTGTCGAACAAACTTGCGGTAGTAACCTGTCAAACCCAAAAATCCTCTAATATTCTTCAATGTTTTGGGAATCAACCAATCCATCATGGCCTTAATCTTTTTAGGGTCTACCTTAACACCTTCATGAGATATAATATGACCCAAATACTCTACCTCCTTCACTCCAAAGAAACATTTGGATGGTTTGGAATATAGTTGTTTCTCCTTTAGTAGTTGTAGCACCTTGTCAACATGTCACACATGATCCTCCCAAGACTTTCTATAGATTAGTATATCATAAAAAAATAGTAACAAAAATTTTCGAAGGAAGGGCTTGAAAATGGAATTCATCAACCCTTGGAATGTGGAAGGTGCATTTGTAAGGCCAAAAGGCATGACCAAAAATTCATAATGGCCTTCATGAGTTTGGAATGTTGTTTTTAGGATATCTT
>ML779788.1:477391-496181 GCA_009831015.1 Picea engelmannii
ACCCAAAGTTGGAATTTCTCCATTCTTGATTCACCTTCCTTGTGTCCTCATCATGAATTTCATGGGATACATTTTCACTTTCAGGTGTCCTCTCTATTATGAAATTTTTCAATCCTTCCATGATCTCCCCTTTTAAACCCTCCCTCATCTCTTGTAGTTCATCTTTTGTTATTGTCTTCTTTTGTAAATATTTTATGTCCCTACGCATTTATTCACCTTCATCAAGAGTCCATGTAGGATTATCTGGAGGATTATTTGGTGTAGAAGTTCCCTTTTTGGGTGGCATGTTGGCCAAGTATCACTTTTGAACCTTGATTTTGAGGTGGTTTTGCTAGACAATATTTCTTCTGCTGTATCTCCAAAGTTTCAACCCTTCTGGGTATGCAACTTTATTTTTTGTAGTTCTCTGATATTTCTTCTCTGCAATTCCATGGGTCTGATCAATATTGGATGTTCCAAGTGGAAATTACGGTAACTTCCCCACAACTTGCTGATTTTTGGCCTTTCTGGGAGATGCCATGTGTATAGCATGCCCCGCACAAAATAATTGATATAAAATTCTGAAACTTGTATAAGAAATACTATAGACTATTCACTATCCAATGCAACCAGTCTCACTCAATTTGGATACTCTATGAAGAAGTTATGATTGTTTTACGTGGAACACCTTCTTGAGACTAGTCAATAGGACTAGTTAGATACCCTATCTTCCACAGGGTGTATATTAAAATGTAAGAAGACCCAAAAGATGAAATATTTACCACAAATACCTTACTAATTTCTATGAATATCCTCCAGATTTTAGGGTCTGAAACGTTACAAAAAAAAATTTATAGCGAAAATTCCGCAATGACTTAGTTCGAGATGATTCTAGAACCCTATCTTGCATAGGCTGTATCTCCTAATTTGTAAGGCCCCGAGAGCTGAAATTTTAACCCAACGTACCTTGATCCATATAATAAATATCCTCCAAGCGGTTCCTTTTGAAACATTGTAGAAAACAAGTTATAGTGAAAATTCCAAGGTGTCTCAGACGTAGTAGCGAAACCCCAAGACCTTGAGCTCTGATACCATATGTTAAGAACCAAATATCAATATAGCATAGAAAAACCTCAAAATAAGTAATCAACGCCTTGAAAAGGAGATAAATTCAGATAATAAGCCTCTTAGAGGGGGAAACCTCCTTATGCCCAAATAAATGTACAATTCCAAGATGATTCCAAATGAAAATGTCTCCTTGGTATATATAGGAGACTAGGAGGTATAATTACAACTAATGGAATAAATCCGACATAAATAAAATAACATTATTAATTTAATATGCCCCAGTTAAGGGGTAATGAGCCAATATTAGGGCTTAACACCCTACCCCATTATTAGGAACAAACAAGGGAGGAACAATGCCTCTGCTTGATATTTGCGATATGGGAGGGATCATGCTAGGTGTAGTTGATATGGTAGGAGCAACTCCTTTGCCAATTATTTCCTATGTGGGGATGTGAATGCCTCTAGACCTAGAAGTGATGATAACATTGTACATTATATTCCACTGAAGGCTTAGATTCTCATGAATCTGAGTGTGCAAAGGGAAAGAACTAAGAGGATTGGTAAGAGGTGGGTTGTAGTTAACATGGGTCAGATTAGTAAGATCCTCAATATTGATGGTAGTGAGATTGTCCTAAGGTGAATACAATCCCTAAGGAATAAGAATGTGACTCTCCAAGTCCCTTAAAAATCCTTGGGTGTCAAGCTTGATGTAGGAGCATCTTTGGCCTTAAGCAATCCACATCAACCAAAAACATTTCAATTTCAAGTTAATAAATTGTAGGGTGAGATAAGTGTTGCAACTCCCATTTTTGTAACACTAGTGATGAAAGTAAGTGTCGTAACTCTCATTGTTGTGACACCAGTCCTATAACTCATGTTCTTACGACACCAGTGTTGTAACACCAGTTTCTACAACACCCGTGTTGTGAATCACATTGTTTCCACACCAACATTGTAACTTCCCTTTCTATAATATTGTTGTTGCAACACTCGTGCTATAAGTCACATTCCTACAACGCCAACACTACAAACCCCACTGTTGTAACACCTGTTTATGCAACACCCATGCTATAAACCACATCACTGCAACACCAACATTGCAACTCTAGGCAAGTGAAATTTCTATTAAAGTGTTGCAAATCATTGCTCCACATGTCTTGCAAGAATTTCATGATAATTGGTGGGACAACCACGTGATGGAAGATAAATAACTTGAAATGATTTGAAGAAGTTAACGGTCACACCTTCCAAGTTCCCAATGCACATTTAGAAAACGATTGAGAATTCCGACTATTATAATTTCCCCACATCCAACGCATATTGGTGGAGAAAAGAAGAAAATAAATGGTTGGAGGAACGGTTCAGTTTCCAAAAAACACTACTACGTATAGGGTAAATATTTGAAAAAAATGTTGGACGATAAGGATAAAATTAATCATAATGTCTCAAATTACAATATAATCATTTTTTTTTTCCGGGCACGCTGATGTGCCTCATACTTTTGACATACTTCTAGGTCCGTCGATATTTCATCAGTCTAGAAAATGCCAAATACCTATTTGAAAATAGTTTAATGGTCACTGACATGGTCAACTTTGACATAGTCAACATTCGTTGGAAGACCAATGGTGGTGAATGATTTCAACTATTTTTTTGTAGGTGCAACAATTATAAAATATTTTTCTGCTCATTGTTTGTTGCATGAATTATTAGTCTTTTTTATATGTGCTACTTGCCTCAGATCCAATTATTGATCTGCATAGCTTGGATTTTGTACTTTGAAGGTTATAAAATTTTAATATTTCTTTGTCTCCTTTTAAACACCCACATTAGATCCCTAACCCTTATACCCTCTTTTATTTGGGGACACAAATTGTTGCCTAGGAAATAGGTATGAACATATCTACTCAATTCGATTTAATGACTATACAATTTGTCTTGGTATAGTTCTGTTTTATTGTTTGATTTTATTACTTTATTATAGTGAATATTTGTTAGCTTATGTGGTAAAAATGTATGGTTTTGATTTCTTGATTAATTGTTGACTATTATTATAAAACTTTAATAAATCTTTGGTGACAATGGATTAATTCTATAGTACATACGGGGTCAATATTTGATGACATTTGTGTCGTAAGAATATATTCGTATATTGTACTTATATTGATTAAGTGGATTTTATTGTAATAGGAAATCCCAATGCCAAGGATTACAACTGAAGAGAATGAAAGGACACTTTCTAGGTTAAGGGAGGCATTGGAGGAACAGGGTGATGGGAGATTTTATTTCCCTTGCAATCAATGCAGGGGATTTAATAGAAGAAGACTTGTAAGAAAAATAGTTGAAATACCTTGTTGGAGGTATGGTCATGTTGAAGGGGGGTATACATATCATACCGTGGTAATTTATTCATTATATGTCTTTGTATTTAGTATATTTATAAAATTTTCTTTTGTTTTAATATTTTTTATATACACTAATGTTATTGATTATTTGTAATTATAAAGATAAATCCTCCTAGGTGTGTGTCTTTGGATAAATATGTGCCTAGTAGTAGTAGAAATACTATTTTACAAGCTATGGAAGATGGTATGGATATTGAATATCAAGTCAATCCTATAGAAGAATATGACACTAATAATACTGTTGAGTTGGATGATGAGACAAATAGATTGATCTAGGACATCTTTGCTCCTATTTATGAGGTCAACTTTGATGATATTCATGATGTACTTCTTCTTTACAAGGCACAACAACCCCTTTATGAAGGCTCAACAAAAAATATTGTCTCTGCCATATTGTTATTGGCGAACTTGAAGGTATTGAATGGTTTTTCAAACACTTGTCTCATACACATCCTAAGGTACGTAATATAATTTGTCACATATTATAAGTAAAGTTCAACTTTTATTTCTTTATTTTTATGTCAATTAATGTGTAAATTAAGGATGCAATACTTATGATTACTATTATTTACATTAACTAGTTATTTTCTATGATGTATATTTTTAGGTGAATTTTTCTTACCATCGTCAATTAATTTACCTCGCACATACCGAGAGTTGTGTTCCATTATGAAAGATATTGAAATGGAGTATCATGTTATTGATGCATGTCTAAATGATCATATTATATATTATGGACAATATGCATCGGAAATGAAATTCCTACAATTTCGAATCAATAGACATTGAACCAATCAAGTAACAAAAAAGGTGCCTCACAAGGTTCTTTGTCATATTCCGATAATTCCACGTTCTGGATGACTATTAAAGTTGCAAAGCATAACAAAATTTATGGATTACCATGCACGACACATAAGTGAATATGGTGTTCTTTGAATGCATGTAGATGGTTGTTCATTTAGGAACATCGAAGAAAGATGACCGATTTTTAAAGAAGAACCTTGTAATGTTAGGCTTTCATTGGAAGCTGACGGTGTCAATCCATTTGGTGAGCTTAGGTCTATTTACTCAGTGTGGCCTTTTTTTTTTATAAACAATAACCTTCCTCCTTGGATGTCAATAAAGAGGGAGCACACAATGATGACAATCATTGTTCTAGGTATTGGTTTACAAAATTTGTTTGAACGCCACATTTCATTTATCTTATTTGTTGCATAATTTCATAGACATATATATAAGGTAGTAATTATGTGTTATAACCAATTGGGTAAGTACTAGGTGAAATATATGAATGTATATATTGAGCCTCTTGTCGAGAAGCTACTAAAGTTATGGGCTGACATAACTATGTACGACATATCTAGACCAATAGGGAAAAATATATTTCAATTACATGGAATACTTACATGGACAATTCATGATGCCCCAGGGCTAACACATTTTTGTGGTATGTAACATACTATTGCACTTTAATAGTATATAATTTTATGAAAATATGATGCATGTTTCTTAAATATTAATTCCTTTTTATATAAATAATACTGACATTAATCTATATCTTGCAGGTCTCCAAACAAAGGGTAAATTTGCATGTACAGTCTGTTGTCCTAAGGTGAAATATCTTCGTTCAATAAGTTTAGGAAAGGAGGTGTTTTATGAGTATAGGCACTTCCTCCCTAATAACCATAGGTATTGAACTACCGAAAAACATATTTTCAATTTGAAATAAGAGACTGGAATAAGACCATGAAGAATGACACCTCACCTATGAAAGTTGGAATATAATATAAATCTTCAAGGTAAGTAGTTATTCTATGTATCATATATATTAATGTTTTACAATTTTAATTTTTATTGAATGATGTTTAATATTGTATCTAACAATTATTGTTGTAATTTTTTTTTTTTTTTCATAATTGTCGTCAAGACATTAATGGGNAAAAAGTTACCCTATACAATTAAGTAGGTTTCCCTACTATGAACACCTACAAATAACTCATTTGTTTGATACAATGTGTATCGGGAAGAATGTAATATAAACATTGTGGAGAATCTTAGATGGAAGGAGTGACAAATAAAATAATTGTCAAAGTTTGTACTGACATTCAGGAAGCCAATCATGCAATGAAAAATGTGATTTATTCAAATATAAATGGACACTAAAATAGTCTTCCATGGTTATTTACAAAGCAGGAAAGCAATGTTGTAAAATAGGTCATTTGGAAAATTAAAGTTCCCATAGGATTTGCTTCTAACATAAATAATATCTTAATGATGAAAGGTGAATTTGGTGGGGTGAAAACTCATGACTTTCATACCTTCATTAAGGTAATTATTTGGTATATTTCTATATTGGTAATACTTATTTTTAGTATTTTAATTTTTTTCCTTTTCAAAAAAATAATTATCCCTTTTTTGTTACAGTATGTTCTACCTTTATCTCTCCTTGACAACTTTGACAACAATGTAAAAACAAGTTATGTATGATCTTGGAAAATACATGAGGTAAATAATTCTTTATATGAAAAATCTTGGTTGCTAAACTTGTCAACATCTGTTTTACTTGCAATGTATATACTTTGTTGTTGAAAACTATGATTTGTTTTAATGTATTATGTGTAGGTGGTTGTAATCTAGAGAAATTCCTCGGCTAATGTGTGAAATGCAAAAGTATCTACCTCCGACATTTTTCAATGCATAAGAACACTACCTCATACACCAAGTTGAGGATATTGAAAACACATAAGGCCAATGTGGATGGTGGAGAGAGACTTGAATTCATTGAAGGCTTTCATTAGACAAAGAGCATGTCTCGAGGTTTCTATGGTGGAGGGATAAATGGTATATCAATCCTTGGTGTATATTAGTCAATATCTTCCTAAATTAGAAACAAATATAAGTTAGGTGCCTCAGATTTGGGATGTCAATTCCATTAAAAAATTTGAAGGGGAGGTCCTGGTCGGGAATGGTAGAATGAAAAAAGTGAAAGGTCCTAATTATATGGAAGAGATCTATAATACTTTTCATTAATATTGATTTATTTCTATATTGTACTTATTTAATTTTTATTCATCTTCCATTAATTTTTTTATTTTTTTTTTAAGTAAAAAAGGATAGGACCTGTTATATTATCATTATCAAGTTACAATGTTTGTTTGCGATGCCATCTATCCCGCCTAAACAAGAAACTGAGATAGCTGGGCATCCTGTGCCATGTGTTTCCCAGTGAACAAAATTAACAGAGTTCCATCCTGCCCGAAGGAAACCAGGACTGCCACCCATTAAGTTTAAACTATATACCATAAACTAGTTACAAAATAACTAAGATCTAACTCGGCCAAAGCTTGGTTCAGAAACAAAAAAAGAAAATTTATAACCAAGAACATCATTGAACCTTGTAGCCTGTGCGCTCATCCTCGTCCCCTTGCTTTCACCAACCTGCTAGAAGTGCATAGGCCTGCGCGCACGTTGGGCATTGCCGGTTTGGAAGAGTTCTGGAGTAAGTTGCGAACAATATGTCAAGCCGTTTATCAATTTAGGTGAGTCAAAAGACCTGGTCGTCCAACAGACTCCTCAGATCAAAGATGAGAGTGAGGTACCCCGAGTTGGTGAAGAGTTGTTGGTCCTGCCAGTGGTCGTCGACGGAGGCTGGGGGAATGGGCCCTGTTGTGCCCTCACTTGCATGTGTCGGTCTGTTGGAATGCTGGGTCGCTGCCTCCATAGGTGCACTAGGTGGTGAGTCTCTATTTCCCTGGGTGTGGGACAGGGTCTCTTCTTCTACGTAACAAATGGTGAAATGCTTCTCTGGGCTGTTGGCTCTGGGACCAAGTGGATTACCTGCAGGCAGAGGCTTGTCATCTGAGACGAAATCTATGGGTGGATTCCAATTGTTCGGGACTGTGAACAGAGGGAGCTTGGGATAGCTCTGCATGGCATCCTCCAAGGTAATCTCTTCCACGTATGCCATTGGAGGCATTCATGGTTTCTTACGCCTTTGGATGGACACCATGGCCAACGCCTGCTCAAATTTATTCTGTCTCTGGCGTCGAGATTCGGTTGTGTACCAAGCGGCACCCCTGCACGGTTTACCTCTTGCTCTGTTCATGGTGGAGACCCTGGAGATGACCAGGGTTCCTTGCGAATGCAATTCTCTGCTCCAGAGCTTCAACGGGACCTCAAACTGCTGCTCTGGTGGAATGAACTCTGCATTTGACGCCGCGATGGATGAATGTCGCTGTGCTTTGTCAATTCAGGTGATAAGGAGGAGGGAAAACACAACCGCCATAGACATTAAGGCTTGCTGCTGAGTGTGTTGGTGCCTTGTACCGTTCACTTGCGCGAAGGGGCTCATCGCCTGGGTATGGCTGCGCAAATTCATACTCGGTTAATGACTGAGTGGATGGTCGCCGTTGGATGCATTAATACCGCGTCCCGACATTGTCCTGTGTGGCTCCGGTTTGCGACGTGGCACCCCATTCGGGGATCTTCCATTAATTATTAATCTTTATTCTCATTAGTAATTTTTTTTCTTTTTTCATACGATTGGTCAAGAGTGGGATGCACTGCATTTATACATCGCAAACAATCTTGATTGGATGAAGATATGTATAGATCGATGTATACAATGTAATGGTAGGTTATCATGGGGAGGGGTGGCTACATTGCTTAAAAAATCTCATTGTAACTAAGATACCAATCTTACTCAGAGGGAAATTGATTTAGCATATGGTTTAAAAGATAAACATGAAAGCATATTATTCACTCATGCCATGTTTCAATTTTTTTTCCATTATATTAATCTATGTGGTGTTCCTTTTTTTTTAAATTTACACTAAGTCTAAATATGTTTAGTGATTGATATTAATTCATTTTTTATGTGTTTGACATATTGCAATTGACACACCACAAGGCTATGTGGTGCAATGGTCATAAATTTCACATCACAAAGTTGGAGGACAAGACTAAAACCTATGATTTTGGGTTAACTGTAGTCTTTAAGGTCACTAACGTTTCCTCTAGAAGTGAAAGGCATCCAACAATATCCAAAAATAGATGCTATGGGTATTTGGATGATAAAATCGAGTGTGAATTTAAATCCTTTATGTTAGTTCTGTTCTAGGTCAAATGATACAAGTTAAAAATGAATTAATGTGTTCCTGATATAACGATTATTGAGCGTTCCAATGGATTTACCATTGTGTTTAGCACTCCTAAATATTTTTTGGGTACCACTTTATTTTTGTTTCAAATCAAGTTTTAGTTTCACCTTTTTTTTTTGGTAAGTGAGTTGAGATTCTATATTACTGAGTAAAATATTGTACAAAAAAGGACTGGGGGGTATCCCCTGATCTGCCAAAAGGAAACCAGATTAGGGGTCCCCAAGTTGTGCTATCTACATAAGAAAAGGGATGGCTGGGCCGCCACTCAGGGAAACCGACCCAGTCTCCATAAGTTTGTTTGAAAAAAAAACTATACCATCAGAAATACATAAAAGCGAGAGCATATAACTTGAGTTGTTCCTATACTAATAAAAAAAATGAACTTGAGTTGATGATGAGATATTCCAAGTAGATTGGGTGTCTTTCATATCCTTCCTTCGTTACCTCGTTTTCCTTTTTCTACTCCACCGTGCGCATCCTTCTGATGCTGGCTAGTGTTCCACATTGGTCTGTTGGAGCGATGTCCATGTGATGGACATAACGAAGGTAGAGTTGGAATTGACCAGCTAGTCGGTCTATTTTTTCACCTTGGTTCCTCTGGTCCTCTGCTATGCTTCTTGCACTGGCCTCCAAGTTGCTGAGGTGGTTTAGGATTTCTATGATTTTCTTTCTTGTGGCCTTGGTTTTCCACCCTGTTGGTCTCATTCTTTTCTGCTCTCAGCTTGCATATTAGCATTTTTGTACACCAAGCTTCCTCCACCATTTTTTGGTAGAGGGTTTTCCTGGGCTGTGTGGCCCTTGGGTCCCTTATCCCATTTGCTTCTTGGATGAGTTCCACCCAGGCTTTTCCTTGGCCCTTGGTGTTGACTTCCCGCTCCCATATGTCGATGACTGCTTTACCCTTTGTATCTACCTGCTCGAGGAAGGTGCCTTTGGCCTCTCTAACCACCTGTTCCATCCTAGTGATATTTTGGGTGCTTGTTGGGAGTTCCTCCCCCTGGGCCCCCCTCTTACTCTGGGTTTTCTTTGTTCTTACCATCTTTTCTTGAAATCCATGGCTTCTGTCGTGATTTATTTCACTGCTACTATTCTCCCCTTCTTGGTCTCTGCAATTGCTGCTAGTTGGTCTGTTTCTATCCTTGATGCTTCTTCTTTTATAGAGTTTTCCTGGAAGTGATCTTGTCCAGGTAATCATTTGTCTCTCGTAAAGGCATATCTTTCGATCCTTTATATCTGTTTCTGAGTGTGTGCATTTGGGAGCTCTGCCATCGTTCCAACGCTAATATTTTTCCTTGCATGCCATTCTCCAATCATTTCTTCCCTCAGGACATGTGCGTGGATGAGGTGTACCCATACCTGCCCTTGGGCTATCCCTTTGGTCTTTGTCCTTTTTCGACTGCGTCTTGCCCTTTCCATTCTCCCACGACCAACCCCTGTACTTATTTCTATTTACAGGACCTTGGTATCGTACCCCTTCTTGTGGTGTGACTGTGATCTACATTGTAACTCATATTTAAAAGGTGGCCTATCGGATTCGGCTTGGATCCTACTTTCCCTTTGTTTAATTCTGTGTCTCCAACCTCGATGCGGTCGTCCGTACTTCGACTGTCATCATATTCCTTTTCCACTAGTTGGGTACAATCTGTCCAAAATTGGCCACTTGGGATGTTAATCCATGTGGCATCCAAATCTGATCCTTCTTAGTCGATCCCTTCGTTAGAAATTCTATTTACGAGTCCATTTTCTGACTGGAGGACCTAGTGCAACTCCACTATGATCCCTGTCTACAAATGCTCCTGAATTTTTTGCAGATAGTATGCCAAGCACCAATGCCTCTGTATTTTTCCCACTTTGGTGCCATTTTGGAGTTTCCTTACTGTGTTGATGACTAACATGGAGTCTCCTTCCACTATTACATTTTCCATTCCTTCCTTGTGTAGTATCTCCAGTGCTCCAAATTCCACAACGTTGTTTGTTGAGCTCCCCAAACATCCTGTCTACAGTCGGATAATTCTTCCTTGACTGTCCCTGATTACTCCCCCCATACCGGTCCATCAGTCCGTCCTATTTTACCCTTCGATGCCCCATCAAAATTTAGCTTGAGGGAGCCCTTTGGTGGCAATTTCCAGTTGCGCTCACCTAAACTTAGTTGCGACACCTGTCTCACCTAATTGGAGTTGTGTCTTCCTTTCACTTGGAAAGCCTCTAGAATTCTGAGATCCTGATCAATGAGTTGTGGTCCTCCTGCTCGGAGGTTGCATCTCTGTACTGTTTCCCTTGTCATGGCTATTATTGTTTCCTTGATCTTTCCAACCGTCCAGCTTTGGTTCCCAAATATGCTCCAGTTCCATTCCTTCCAAATTTCCCAAATGATGATGACGAGGGTGAGATTCCAAAAAATATTCAGCTCTTCATTGTCGCTGTAGTTTTCCTTCCAGGTTTTTATAGTTGCAAAAATACTTCCTCTGATCCTATTAGATTGACGGAAAATTCCTACCACACAGTCCCATAGTTCTGCTATGTAGGGACATTCATCTAGGAGATGGTTTATTGTTTTCTCCTTTTTTTCACATAGGTGACATCTTGAAGGGCCTATGGAACCTCTCTTCTTTAGGTTCTCTCAAGTTAGGATTCGGTTGTGTATTATTAGCCACTGGAATATTTTTATTTTTGGCCATTGGATGTTGTTCCAGAGCTTGTCCCATTGATGCGTCGAAACTTTTTGATCCTGGTTCGTTATGTAGTGGCGTACTTCTCTAAGATTGAATTCCCTGCCTTCTTTGTGCCCCCATATCAGCTAGTCATTTCCATCCATGACTGCAATTTTCCTTCTGCCCAATTCCTCCTACACTTCTTTAATTGCTGTTGTGGTTTGGTCTCTAGTCTGTGGGGTGAGAGTGTTCGAGATTCTCCATTTGTTGTGATCTACTTCTTGTTTCTAGTAATGGTAAACTAAGGTTTTTCCTTGCGCCATCATCTCCTGTTGGAGTTCCTCCCAGCCCATTTGTTCCATTCTGGGTTCCTATTTCTAGGCATCCTCCCAGAGTCTGGCGGTTCTACCATTCCTTATTTCCCAAAAGCTATGTGTCTGGATCCAGGTCTTGTTGCACCAGGCTAAGTTCCATATGGATGAACATTCCCTGGTGCCTCTAAAGTAGATTTTGTCCTGGTTACTAATATCCGGGGAATAATTTTCCTTCCATAGGTTAACCCATGGCGTGGTCATTTCTTTGACCCATCGCCACCAAATATTTGCCCCATAGGCATCGCTGGTTACTTGTGGGTCATGTAGCCCAAGGCCTCCCTTGCTCTTTGGCTTACACACCTTCTCCCAAGACACCAATGGCCATTTTTTCCTTGTTTCCTCTCCATGCCATAGGAATTCCCTTTGTATGGTTCTTATTTTTTGTAGAATTCCCTTGGGGGATGGGAAAACTGACATCATAAACGTTGGGATATCTTGCAAAACCGACTTGGTTAGGATAAGTCTTCCTTCCAGGTTGTGGGATTTGAAAGTCCAATTGTTTACCTGGTCTTGTAGCTTGTTGACTATTCCTTCCCACATTGACATCTTGTAGGCTTTGTCTGTTAGGGGGATGCCTAAGTACTTGATTGGGAGGGTTTTGCGTTCAAAGCCTAGGATGTTGCATAAATTCCTTTGGATAGCTGGGTTGGTGTTAAAGAAGAAGATCATTTATTTGGACTAGTTTATCTCATCCCCTGAGTCTTCCCAAAACTCATCTAAGATTCATTTGTAGGCTTTCGCTTCCTTGACTGTGGGCATCCCATGAAGTAAGGTATCATCCATGAACAAGGGGTGTCTAGAAGTTGGATAATTCTCATAGGGGTTGATACCTTTTATTTCCCCTACTGCGGTTTTTCTTTTTATGCTTCGACTGAGTCCTTTCATCATTAGGATGAATAAGAAGGGGGACAACAGGTCTCCCTGTTTGATGCCTCTCATGGGATAGTATGGTTTGGCAAGGGATCCGTTTACTAGTAGCAAGAATCTTGTTGTGGATACTAGGTTGGTTATCCATCGAATCCGATGCTGGGTGAAGCCGAAGGCTTCCAAGGTCCTGACTATATAGTGCCAACTGATTTTTTCATAGGCTTTCGCTAGGTCTAATTGCATTATCATTCCCCCTATTTTCTGAAGCTTCAGGGTGTAGATCAGTTCATGGGATTGGATATATTTTCCATTATTTTCCTTCCTTCTACGAACCCCTCTTTCTCTTACGAAACCAATGTGGGTAGTAGTGGTTTCAACCTGTTGGCTATAACCTTGGAAATTATCTTATACACCACATTGCATAGTGCTATTGGTTTGTAATGATCAAGAGTTTTGGCTTCATTGTCTTTGGGGATGAGTGTTATCAAAGTAGCATTTAGTGCTTTTAGGATGGAGGCTGACCTTCTAGAGTCTTCCACTACCTTGTAGACATCCTGTTTGATGACTTCCCAACAAGATTTGAAGAACTCTGTTGTGAACCCATTTGGGCCTGGGGATTTTCCATTGGGCATTTCCTGGAGTGCTTGGTATATTTCTTCCTCCGCAATAGGCTTGATAAAGTTTTTGTTTTGTTCTTCTATTACAAGGTGAGGGATATGTTGGGTGACCTTTTGTATGGCCTCCGTTCTATCTTGGTTAGGTTCCTGGGCGATCTCGTGGAAGTGGTTTACCAAAGTTGTTTTGATGTCCTTATGGGACTCTCTTTCTATTCCATTTGGGTCCCTTATATTCAAGATTTTGTTATGGGCTCTTCTGGGCATGGTTGTTCTGTGAAAGAACTTGGTGTTCCTTTCCCCCTCCTTTAGTCATCTGATCCAGGAATTTTTTCGTGAGATATTTTCTTGCTGTTGGCACCTTTTATCCCATTCTTGGGTCATCTAGATATCCTCCTTTTTCCATTCCTCATTGTAGCCCTCCAAAATGCAGGTTTCTTGGAGTTTTTTAATTTTTTCTTCTATGATTTTCTTCTCTTGGTTTATATTCCCAAATGTGTCCTTGTTCCACTCCTTGAGCCTATATTTGATATATTTTAGTTTCTTGTAGAGTTTGAACATCCTTGTCCCTTGCTCTGGTTTCTCTTCATTGCACCACTGTTTGATATTTTCCTTGAAATTTGGGTGTTCCATCTTGAATTTCTTGAATCTGAAGGGTCTGTTCTTTGGTGTGGTCTGGAAGCCTGCTTCTAGTTACACTGGCCAATGATTAGATCCCCCGCATGGAAGGATGTTGCAGTCTAAGGTTAGCCCCTTCATAATGACTAACTCTGACACTGGGAACTTGTCGAGTCTTGTTGCTACCTGATGCTGGCTCATTTTCTTATTATTCCAGGTGAAATGACCACTTTTGGTTTTCATATCTACCATTTCCACCGTGTCTATGAATTTTGAGAATTCCTCCACATCTCTATCCAATTTTCTTGTCCCTCCTTTTTTCTCTGCAAGTGATGCGATGATGTTGAAATCCCAAACTAGGATCCAATGGAGGTTGTTGGATCAGTTTTTGAGATCTTCTAGATTGCTTAGCATTCCTCTCCTATCCTCTGGCACCTAGGGTCCATACACATTAGTGCATAAAATCTCCTCTGTGTTCCCAATGATTTACATGTGGATCGTAAGGGTATTCCTTGTCGCTTCAGCTGCTATTAGGATTAGTACTTGTGGGTTCCACAGGGTGAGGATGCCTCCTGCCATTTGGTGGCCTCCAATGGCCACCATATTGTACTTGTGCCATTGTTGTTGACTGATTGTTTCAATTCTTTCTGTATTACACTTGGTCTCTTGGATAAAGAAGAGATCTGATTGTTACTATTTTATTCTACTCCTAAGGATTCATTTATTTCTTGGGCTATTTAGGCCTCTTATATTCCAAGTTATAACCTTCATTTAAACATGTGGGGGGGAGTTGGGGAAGAGTTTTTTGATCTTACCCGAGTTTATCAGTAGCTCTCCAAGCTCATGCAGGGGTACATTGTTGGACTTCCAGCCTTTTTTCCTCTGCGTCTGTTTGGGTGAGAGTTGTGGTTGTATCTCATCGACTTTGACTTCTAGGTGTCCAATCTCCCCATGTGCTCACTTTAAGCCTATAGATTTGGCTTCCTCCCTTAGGAGGAACAAGTGCTGGATGTGTTCTAGTTGCTATATTGGTACATTGTCTACTCCCTATCTTTTCCATTGCTCTAGTATGTTCATGAGGTCTATCCCTTCCCTTTCTACCAGATCTCTGAGTTCTGGATCTTCTATTCCTACTTCGCTCGATGTCATTTCCACCTCTCCCTCTGCATCTTGCATGGGGGTGTTGTTGTCTCTGATTTATCCTTCCATTGGAGTTGTGCAACTTCCTTGGTCCTTTTGGTTGTTGGGTCGGTCGATGGGCTCGTTTGCTGTTTGTTCTTAGACTTCCTGAGCTGTTTTCGTATCCTTCTTGGCATCTACCCCTTGATTGTTTTTATCCCTTCCTTCCAGGCTCAACCAGACTTCTGGGTTATTTCTTGCCTAGGCTTTGATCTGCCTTTTGTTGGCTCTACTTCTAGGATTTGGTTTAACAAATCCATCCTCATCTTGCTGTGGTTTGGAATTTTCCATTTCTTGCTTTTTATTAAGAGGGCATTCCCTGATCAGGTGGCCATGTTCGTGGCATCTTCTGCATCGGAAGGGGATTTGTTCATAATTGATGATTTGGATCCATTCCTCATCCCTGAATTCAAGGCATATCACTTCTGGGAGTGCTCCCAACACATCCATATCTATGCATATTCTTACATAGGATGTGTATCTCCCTTTTAGGGTGGCTTCTGTGATCTTTATATATTTCCCCATTTTATTCCATATTTCTTCAGAAGTGGAAGGTAACCAGTAGTCTAAGGGTAGGGAGTAGAGTCTCATCCAGACCAGTACCTTTTTGAAGGTCTCTTTTTCTGGGGAGAAATTCTCCTTCCATGGCTGCATGTACACTCCTGTTGATGCATGCAAGTATGGCCCTCCTTCAAATACTCTGTCTCTATCCTCCAGGTTTATGAATACTGCTGTGAAGAAACCTTTCGAGCCTAGATGGAGCTCCACTTCCCCATTTGGCTTCCAATGATATTTGATCCAGTTGCGCAACGCTTTTTCAGTGGGCCATAATCCCATAAATTTGTAGATTAGTGCATGCGCCTTCATCTGATCCCTGTAGAGTTGCATCTACAGATCCTCCAATACCACCTTGGGTATCATTGCTACTTTATCTTTGCATGGGTTACACCCTTCAGTCCGATTGGTCTTCATTGTGTCTTGCGTCTCGTTCTGAGTTTCTCTTGCTTCCTCTTCCCTGCATTCACTTTTTACCTTGTTTATTTCCTGACCTATTCCAGGGTCTAATCCTGAGGTGCCTGTCATTGGTGCCTTGAATACTATGCCCCTTGGCCCTGTCCCTCTGTTTACCACTATCTATTTGTATGAGGGGGTACCCTTACCCCCTTCTCTGGTTCTCATGATGCCCTCTGTAATTGTTGCGAAATCCCAAACCCTAGCTTGCAGTTGCTTCGAGAAAAGCGATTCACTCCTATCCTAACAAGAAAAAATATTTAGTATGCCTGAGAAAAATTAAAAAAATAACTTCACATTCATTCATAAAAAATATGATTAAAACAATTTTATATTGATCCCTTTAAAAAAATGTTCCAAGAAAAATTAACTAACTAAAAAACAAGTCTTTATTTAAATGAAATGTTTACAAGTATGCAAACAAAAGTAGAAATTTATAATATTTTGTATGGGAGAAATATATTCTCTGTTCGCAGTGAAAATATGGAGAATGAAAAAAATATTGAAAAAAATTCCGTCCAAAATGAAAAATAGAAGGAACAATTTCTTTCTCTAAAGAGATGATCCCAAATACAAATACAATCCATCAACTCAGAGAACAATTGTTGTTCATCCAAAATATACAATGTAGCAAGAAAAACTAAATGCATAAAATAAAAAAATTACTTCTTTGAATCTTTTAAATGTTGGGAAAAGTCGTTAGTAGTAAAGAAATGTACAATAAGAAGTCCCAGTGAAATAGAAAAATAGACTAACTTGAATAATGATGAATTTTTATTTTATTTTTATTTCAAATAGTAATATGGATTTATTGAATGTTTGCATGTTTTGACAAATACACTAACAAAGGATTATTTCAAGAAAACTAAAATCAAAGGACAAAAAAATGAACTTAACATAGTCGCTCTATCTAGAGTGAAAATATTTAAATTGGATGTTACTGTTAAGAACCAAAGACTGAATACAAAAGCACCATAACATATATACAAGAACAATATGCAAAATATCCTTTATTACTATCAAACCCTTAGGGTAGGGCAACACCATACAATGGATCCTATTATGGAAGGGATCCTCTCCTGTTCACTTGCCTCTTCGAGGGGGCTTCCTCCTATTGAGCTATTGCTCCAAATACACTATTTCTCTTCATATCTCATTACATTGCTTGAACCCATTTATATAGTGATACCATCACCTAAGAACATTCTAGAGGAGGAATCTTCTAGAAGTAGAACCTTCTAAGAAGTCCTTTTACATTTATTATATCTAATTAGCCATTTATTATATCTAACTACTATAATGGGCCTTATTTAATAATATAGTAGGCCTAGTCCACCTTATAATGAATGGCCTCCACTATTATCATTATGGCCCTCTGCCCCCCCCCACTACCTCTCTAGCTACCTTACATTCCATCCCCCTTATAAAAGCATTGTCCTCAATGCTTGATGTACAACCATATACCAGGGTCCCATGGATAAGTGTGGACCATAATGCTGAAGTAGACTAGAGAACCAGGGTCCCATTGAGAAATGGTAGCCACCATGCTGAAGTAGTCCAACTGCCATTGTAAACCAGGGTCCCATGTCCAATTGCTCATGTGAAATCTCCATGGAATATTTTGGAACCCAATAACCAACTCAAAATGCTGCTCCAAAGACTGAAACCTGTCATGTGGATCCAAATAAGAAGATCCATCCACATAGTGGAAAAGGTTCATAGTAGAATATAGAAGGAATAATACCACTGTAGAATATGTAGGATGGACACAGGTAATAATCATTGGCTCTCGATTCCTCACATAGATGCTCTCTATAGAAGGTGGATTAGATTCATCAAATAAAATATGAAAGTGGTTGTCATCCCAGAAATGACAACTATTCGTATACCAATCATCAAAATCCACCTCAAAATCATAAAAAACATATATTTCTTGATTATATTCATCCTTGATGTCTGCCATAAGAAATATCTCCAGCATGTTATCCAATGAATCTTGAATACTACGAAAACTATCATTGAGGCCATTTGCAAAGTCATCCAATGTGTCAAACAATTGAGATTTGAATGCTTCAAGAATTTGTTTAAGGGTTTGAGAGGAAATATCCATATAAGAAACCTATTAAATCTTCGATCCCACAGCCATCACAATAAAAACCAAAAAATAGAAGAATAAGTTACGACAAAAAATCACGGTTTTTTCCGGAAAAACCCTGAAAAACTGCGGAATTTAAAATGCTCATAACTGCACTTCCCGGACTTTGTTTCGGCTGTTTTTTTTTTTTGAAATTGGGTGAAATTGTGAGAGAAGCTCAGATCTATAATTTTTTTGAGCAAATTAGGCCTCAAACTTCTACAGAAATAAAAACAAATTGCGTCGCTGTCCGCAGAAAAAACCCTGAAAAATTGCAGATTTTAAAACTTTAATATCTTGACTTCCCAGACTCCATTTCAGATGTTTTTTTTTAAAACTTGGGTATTTTGATGAGAGTAACTCATATCTACAATTGGTTTCTACAAAGTTTGCACAAAAATATACTAAAAATTTTTGGAATGTTGCGGCCCTCTTTTTTTCTTCTCCAAGTTGTTTTTTTATTATTGCCAAACCCTTGAGGTAGGGAAACACCATACATTGGATCCTATTATGGAAGGGATCCTCTTCAGTTAACATGCCTCTTCAAGGGGGCATCCTCCTATTGAGCTACTGCTCCAAATACGATATTTCTCTTCATATCTCATTACATTGCTTGAACCCCTTTATATAGTGATACCATCACCTAAGAACATTCTAGAGGAGGAATCTTCTAGAAGTAGAACCTTCTAAGAAGTCCTCTTACATTTATTATATCTAATTACCCATTTATT
>ML779788.1:506941-526873 GCA_009831015.1 Picea engelmannii
ATAATTTATTTTGTATTCACTTTGAATTATAATACACTCATTAATTCACTTTATTATTTACCTTTTAAAATCTCTTAAACCACTTTGACTACTTTGACCTTTTGGGGCTTCTAGATGACATATGAGGGTCCTCCAACTTCATATGGTCATAACTGTCAAACTGTGAGGATTTATGTGACGTTCCACATACCACCAGAAATGGAATGACATGTACTATCCACATATAATATTATTATATGAAAATATATCATAAATCATACCATTACCCATCAAACAAACTTGGGTCCGTTACCCAAACCTGGGGTCTCCAACTTCTCATGGCCATAACTCTCTAACCGTGAGGAGTTATGTGATGTTCCAAATACCAATGGAAATGGCATGAAAAACACTATACATATAGGATAGTTTACCTGAGAAATTCACTGTCCTTCATCTCATTATTCCACAATTAAGCATGGGTTCTCTTACTCCACAAAGCGTCTTCCCATGAGGGATTTCACCATAAGGGGACCACTTTGGAGTTCATCCATATTTACTTCTTATCAACCATGAAAAAATAATACTGAGTCATATTTACATCAAACAATATTGGGTCCATTACCCAAAACGTTGTGCTACGAGGTTTTCTTCAAGGGTTGACATCAATGACAACTAACCTTAATCAATACTAAATAGCTCGCATTTACCTCCAAAAGTTGCAAAAAATAAAAATTTGCAGGGAATTCGATGACGTTTATGGGCTATCAAGGGTTTCCCAACCAATTCACTCGTTATAGCCCATCCCCAAACCCAATAAATATCATTTTTTAATATAAAAGGAGGTCTTGGGGTCTCATTACAACATCAATCATTAGAACATACAAACTCTATCCAAATATCTTCCCTCTCTTATTCAAAATATTGAAGCCCTTTTTGAGATTTGGCCTAAGTATTCCCTCTCTAGCCCTTTCTCCTATACATTCCCTTCCCTTTCCCTAAAGTGATCAATTGATTCTAAGAGAAGACCTTGGGATGATGCATTTGGAGCAACATGAAGAGGAGCTCAGACATGGTTCGTGGAGCGTCAACCATTGAAGGTTGTAAATTTTAATCTTCATACTGAATAAAAGAATCCTTTTCTTGTCCCAAATATTATGGGTTTAGATGTTTCATTTGATTTATGCATAATTGTTTATATCTAACCCTAATATTTATGAGTAGAGATAGAATATTTGTATCATTGTTTTTCTATGTGGTCTTGCATGTCATCTTTGGGAGGAGACCAACAACCTAGAAAGATACAAAGACAGAGGAGGTCTACATTGAACAATAAGACCAAAGGTACTACTTCTGAACTACTTTCCTTTCTCTTTCTTTTCATCAATTTAGAGTGTTTGGGGTAGTTTAGAATATGATTCTCTTTTAAGGGAGATCATAGATCTGCCTGTACTTTGACCTTGGTATAGTAATAGGGGGATTTTCCCCGCTAGCAGAATTGGAGACTCCACTAGGGAGTCTCTATAGGGTTTTAGAGGGAGGTTTTTTGGTTTTTATTGTCTTATTTATTGTCTTTTGAGTTTTTTATTAAGTCCACTAAGTCTTTTAAGGGTTTGTGGTCACTTGCAAGGTGCCTACCAGCCTTCCCTGCCCAATTAGTCTACCTAGTCATTTTCTTTTTGAAAAATATCAGAGGTGTGCATGCTCTGCTTTGGCTCAAATCACATACATACACAGTCTACACAGTGGATATCCCACATACATACGCAGGATGCTGGTGCAACAACCCGTGTCTCTGTGTCTTGAAAGTGTTTTTAAAAAAAAGAGAAGTGTTTCTCTTTCCTAACATAAGCTTTAGGATTCTCAGGGATTTCTTAGATTTTATAGAGTCTTTGTTATTGGCCTTAGCTTGGGTTAAAGATTCGTTTTCAACTTGTTTTCTTTATTTTATTTTGTTTTCCCTAGAGGTTTAGAGTGAAATTTCAATTTTTAGATCCTCCTTTGGTTTCTTTTTGAATCCCTAAGTTTAAGAAGTCGGCCTAGGGTCTCTGTCAATCTTATTTTTTGTTTTCTCTTTTTCCTGTTTTGTGCTTTGAAAAAACAAAAAAGAATTTTTACTTTTGTTTTTTCTTGTTAAAGCAATTCAAAAAATAAAAAAATAATCGTTGTATTTAGTTTGGTAACGTAACCTAGGTTGTTTGTTTTCAAAAGAAAAGAGTCTCAGTTTCAAAGTTCTTTCTTTCTTTCCTGGAAGTTTAAGTAGTTTTGCGTAGTCAAACGAAATAAATTTTTAGGAAACTTTCAATTATAAGATCTTGAAACATTAATTTGAAAAGTTGATATTTACAAAGGGTTTTACAAGTTTTTGCTTTAAATTTGAAGTATCTTATTTGTTTTTAAATGCTCTAAAGTTTTCTCCACTTTTCGTCTCTTCTAAAAATCACTAGTTTCATGATCACATCCTTTGCGTAAATAAAGATTATAAAATTAGCACTTAACTTAAAATAGATTGGACTTTCTGTTTGTAGGGTTCACCGACTAGTTTAGGATTTTAGGGCCTTGAAATAAGTGTCTAGAGGAAACTATTCAAGGCCATTTAAAACAAACATTGGAGTCTGAGATAGGGACTGTCTAAAGTCAAGTGTCATAAGAGTTAGCCGAGACCCCCCTCTAACACAGAGGCCAAACACGAGGTCACATAAGGAAACGTAGAGGAGGTAACCTCTCCAAAGTCAGACCGAGCATAGTGGGGATTATATATTAAGGGTATTTATTGGGAACAATATTGATCGCATTTGCCTACAGAGCCTTGTGGACCTCGAATCCGTTTGATATCCTCAGTTGTCTTTTGGACCAATTTATTTTGGCACCCTTGAAGGACTTCAGACTTCTTATGCTTCTCATTACGGTCAACCTGACTATCGAATGTACCCACCTGGTGACTGACCACGAGATGGAAACTTAGTTTCCTATTTTTTATGGATTTACATAGGTGACTGCGGGGGTATACCGTGGTACCTAGGGTAGACGTTGAGTCATGATTTGTAGAGTATACCTGGAGGGTGCTTCCGTGTTTGAGTTGCAATTGCATCAGTAACTTTCTCTAGTGTCGATTGGCGTAACTTTCCTTCCCACTAGTTAGTTGTCTGCTTGATTTAGCCTTAGGAAATTTTAGTGTGTGCTTTGTGTTTCATGCTAGTTAAACCTTACTGGTTAGTTTATCATTTCAAAAAGTGGAATATCAACATATTCGTTGGTCACATATGCTTCAAGGCCTATCGTCAGTTACTTTAGATTCACCTTGGGATTATTTCATTTTTTCATTTTTTTTTTCTTTTTTCCCCTTTACTCTTGCTTGTCTCTTTCTGAAGAAAATGCTATCATCAGGTCAGTTTTATTTGAGGGAAATAAACATAATAATCCTAATGAATGGATTACCATGAGGTTTGAAAAAATTCCAGAACTGTTAATTCAAAGGTTAGGGTCACCGATGAACATGAAATGTGATTTTTCTTGTCGTGTCATTCCCCTTGAAACCTGTAATACACGAATAACTTGTTTAAGGATCCATTTCTAATCGGTCGTCGACGTCAACAAGATTATATCAATGGAAAATGACACTTAATGAATAATCCCGATCTCTGATACTACACGCCCATAAATTCAAAATTTGAAATCGTCGATGAACTAGAAACAACGTGCCTCTGCGCTGTCAACTCACAATAAATTACTCCCAATCATGGGGCATATCCTATTTTTATTTCTAAATATTGAGAAGATCATGTTGTACTCCTTCTAATTAAATAATATATGTGACAAGGTAAGACCATGGGATATAGAAATTTGAATCTGTAGTGACCTTTCTTTTCCAATTTCGCATTCAGCTCAAGAAACTTGCCTTTCTATCAAGAGGAAGATATCAAATCCATCGAGGAGCCTGCCCCTCGTGTTGGTTCATGGAGACACTAGTATGAGTAGGTTTATCTACAAAAGATGTAAGTGTTAAATTATTATATGAATTTTTTAGGTGTTATACATCACCAAATTTTCTGTTATCTACTATAATCTCTTGTGAGTTATGGTGGAGTTATCATGTAGGAAATATGCCTCCTTGAAGGTTATTAACCAGGTGCTCACTGAGGACACCCAAAGGGAAAGAGTCAAAATTTTGTGAAGGATCGATTCCAGTGGTAATAAGAGAGTTGGAATTTTTATCGAAAATAGAACCTGCGATTCAAATTTTGACCAAGAAGCAGTTCGTTCAACCACCAACGTTCATAGATACAGAGGAAAGAACTACATATAAGGTACTCCTTCCACCTTGGGGTAATATCTATAACAAAATTCATCAAGAATTTTTTCCATACTTTATGCCTCACAATGTCCCAGGGGGCAAGGAACTAGATAACCAAGTTTTTCCAAATATTAGACGGTCGTCCTTACATAGGGTGGCATGCCGAACTCCCATTTTTTTCTCATAGAGACCCTATGATGGATAATTGACCATATAGACACTGAGAAATGTGTAATCAATAATGTGGAAGGGGAATTCTTTGGTGTATTCCTTCCGGTAGAGGTGCAAAAATATTACAAGCTTAGAGACCCAGAAGAAAGACTAAGTACTGATTTTGTGGTTAAGTTCTATGAACATCATAAAACCAACCAATTATTTCCTTCTTGGTGAAGGGAGGACAATAAATTATTAAACATGACCACTGGCTGGTACAACACAACAAATATTAGGGAACCATACATGTACTTAATGGCGTTGATCTACCGATTGTATGGAGAAAAAGGTTTTTCAAGTATTCTCAGAAGGCTGGATTCCCCTGGCATATACGATCTCAATTTATGGAAGTAGTTTCAACTGGGAGGTCATTATTTCAAATAAATTGAGCATCACTATTCAACAAGCTTAGAAAACAAAAGAAGGTGAAACACCATCCTTTTTTATGGCATCCTTCTTGCTAGATGTAATCTGCGCGAGAAATGTTTTCTCAGGTATGAATCTAAGCTGGCATATTGCTCAGTTACCTATACATGTGTATTTTAACATCCTATGGGAAAAAAAGTATAAGAAGTTTTACGCTATGATATGTGATGAGTTCATAGCTAGGATATGTTTTATTATTTTTAGACATAATTTCCCAAGACTTTTAGAAGCAACAAAGAAAATGATTTCCAAAGTAGGTCGTTGGTATCTAGAAGAGAAGAGAACTTATATCAAGCTTTTTGGAGCTAATGGAACTCCACATATACTCCCCTCTTATGTCCCATATCGTTTGGTGTTGGGGGAAACATTCTACCAGACCATTTTACAAGGTTTAAATGCCTCTCTAGTGAAGGACAAGAAGAGGGATTTTATACCCTACGGTTTCCATATTGGATATTATATAGTCAAAGACACCACACATGCCAAGCAAGAAGGACCGATCCATTTGGAATACATGTTCCCTATAGGCCAGTTTCTTAAACATGATCTCAAAGGGCTAGTACCCCAACACACAAGGAAAGTGGTGTCATACTGGCCTTATGCCCATGACAATTACGAAGATGAGCTCTTCACTAAAAATGCTCAAGATTGGGAAGAGGTTATTCAAAGAAACGAAAACCCACAAATTACCAAGTTTAAGACTATGTCGGTGCAAGAAAAATTTTAAACTATAGAGCGTATAAAAAAGGAAACTATCAGAGCACGAGATGAAGTTAGATCAGTGGAAGAAAGGAGGTTTGCAAGAAGAGGAACAATGCTCCTAGCCAAGACATAAAGGGATATGAAAATGATGAGACAAACCACTTTTATTCAAACTTTAGAAACTCCAAGTATTGTCCCAGTTGAGACAGACAGTCATGAAACCAAGCAAAGTACTACTGAAGCATCTCCACCAGAGAGGATCATCACTCAATATGACCCAAGTTCACTACAAACCCAAGTGGAGCAACCTGGAATAGATATAACACCACAAATATTGTCAAGGACACCATCTAGAATAGGTGTACCCCCTGATGCTTATTGATTTAATAAACATATATGATGATGATGAAGGTTTAGAAACATCTTACATAACTTGAGTACCTATCACTTATGAGGAAGGGCCGGGAGAAATGTCTTCCCTGACCTTAGAAGGACCATTACAGAATCCAGAAAAAGGGATATGACAATTGAAATCACTCATGATAGTGTGAGTTCTCCACAAATGGAAACTTAACCTTTATATGAGGAAACATCACCTCGTAATGATGGGGATACTAGTAATGAACAACTTAATGCAAAAAATACATCCAGAGAAGATTTGGGTGATGGGAGCATTGAAAAGGATGGTAATGAAGAAGAACAAGAAGGGGGGTATGAACAAAAAGAAAGCAATGTCCCATCAATAGAAAATATAGTAAATGCATGGTTTCCATCTGATCCCCCACCTCATGCAGTAACACCACCACATAGAATTGATGAACAAAGAGTCTCATCAACAAAACTCACAGAGGACATTCCCTCCGACGAATTGAGAGAGACAACAAAAAATACAAAATAATCACCTATAAATTCGACACAAGAGAAGACATTAACAAAAGAAGGTAGCAGTCAAGTAACTGCCATGGAAAAAGGGAAGGAACATGTTACAAAACATTTCTATACTTCAAGGAGCTTGGGAAATATCCTATATTGGGGAGATCAATAAATTCTTGAACCTGTTAATGAGGTTGCTGATGTGAAATATATCTCTTATGACAAAACATAAAGGGGA
The DNA here is from genome assembly GCA_009831015.1 of Picea engelmannii. NCBI lineage: Eukaryota > Viridiplantae > Streptophyta > Pinopsida > Pinales > Pinaceae > Picea > Picea engelmannii. The sequence goes on from ML779788.1 coordinate 513,664, forward strand.
TAATGAAAATAACCATAAAAAGAATGAGGCTCACTTTATATAGTACTTTGTTTGTAACCATAGAAGAAACTTTATTTGATACAGAAAATACCAAGGTTGAGCTACTTGGAGATGGGAAGGCTATAACTAATGCCACCCTGGATAGAGTGAAAAGTGATGAACGAGAAGCTACTACGATGATAAAGGAGTTATATCATCTTTGGCATCAAGTGGAGTATTATCATGACTCCACTTAGGAAGTAATACTTCTAAGAGGCGATTTCATGGAGATGTACAATCGATTCAAATAAAAAAGGGATATTTTCATGGCCCAAATAACATATTACCAAGAAGACACTCTTATGGGATTGGTGACCTAAAAAGATATGAAACGATGGTATGAAAAGGAATATCTATATTTGGAGCGGATTGATTATATCAAAGAAGTGTATATGGATCGAGACACATAAGAACATGGTATTCAGGTACTCACAGATAATAGTATCACCATAATACATAGGGAAGTGGAACACTGGATTGGTATAAGAACCTTGTTAGAAAATTCAAGAAATATGGGAAGAATGTGTGAAGATATGGGAGAAAATAAATACGGAAATGAGAGATATCCATCTACCAGAGTTTGGCCAACCTGAGGACTTCACAAACTTGCATGACATAGTTAGGAGAGACACTGAACAAGACCAAGTGTGTGAAGAAAAAATTTCAGACATTTTGACCCTTGTCATAAGATAGGTGAAGAAGTTCATGAAGCCCTTGATTAGAGCATCAATAGTTTTGCAACGATTAAGTGCCAATCTTGATAAATACAAGAAACATGTGGTGTAGATGAAAAATATCCTTAGAGCACCAATGGACCAACACATGTTTCCTTATGAAAACACATGCGAAGAGCTATTTTTCTGGTGGTTAGAATATAAGAGGAATAATATTCTATAATAGAACATCAAGGAAAGTAGAGATAATAGGATAAGGACACATGGATCAAGTCCACTTTGATTTTGTTTACTTGATGAGACTCAATGTAGTAGCTATTTTTAGAGAAATTACTTTTATAAATAAATACATCGACCATGTATTAGGGGAGATGGTTTTTGCATAGAAAGGAGGATTTTCTTTAGTAAGAGAACTATTTCTCAGACAAAGATCATTGAATTCAGAAGTTCTGCATAAAACCATAAGCATTTTCATATAAAGCATGAATGTGATTGAACTTGTGGATTGTTTCCATTCTTAACTCGATATTTGCTGCTATCTTGAGTAAGATCTATTATGATTATTTTTTAATTTATATTAGAATGATTTACAGTTATTTATTTCAAACTAATTAAAGTAAATCGATAATGTTTAACATGTGATGTGTGGTGAGGTGTGGTGAACATTATTTTCTAGCCTCTACTGTATTTCATGCATACTCTTTTTCCAACTTTCTCTGAAATGATATCTATTGGTCTGGAAAAGCGAATGTATTATTGCTAATATGAACTTGACATAGATTTTGTTTTCATACTAGGACACAAAGGTTATCTCAAGGCCTGGTCTTCTCCCAAATGGATCATTTTTTCATTATTATTACTTGTCTTTCAATACATTGTAAAAAATCTGATAAAAGAACCCAAAAGAGAACTACTTTATTAGGAGGAAATATTTGAAAGGTATATATATATATATATCACTGTTAAAGGCCATCGAAACTTTCCAGTTCATTGATTTGGAGAATTGCACTACTATTAAACGTTGAAGAGTCTAATTGGGCCTCATTGGTGGGTGTTGAGGAAAAGGTATGAAGAACCTTACTCAAGCATTTTCAGATATTTCCGAGCTAAGACAAGATAGTTTGGAATGTCACCCAAGGTTTATAGCCTTAAAAAAAACAATAACTAAATCTAGAGGTATTACGTACGTGGGACCAAGGTTGGTTTTATATATGTTATATGTAAATGTGAAAAAGAAATAAAATAAGAAATAAATCACATAAGTGTGTACATGGATAAGAGACAAGGTTAAAATAAAAATCTAAACCAAATCATCAGAATACACATATGAGACAGAAATCATAAATATGATTTTTATATTTATTTCATTCTGAGATACAAAGCTGAATTCTCTTTACAAACCTCTGTGAGGGTAGGGACCAAAGTCAAATTTAGAAGCCTCTGATGGACACCATACAAAAAGACTATGACAACAAAAGAAAATTGAAGCTAAATATCTAGATCAACTTGCCACAAAATGCTGTCACTCGACTTTGAAAAATATTCTTTATCATTCATGAAATTTAATTCATAAACAAACAAGAACACACAAACTTCCAAAGATAAATCATACACCTTTAAAGACAAGTTGTTGAAAGATATGATTCGGTTTTTGAATCCTACTGCCATCAATAAGACCATGCTATCATCAAGATGGTTAAGCCTTATAGTAAACTAAGAATGAATGAAGAATGGAAGTATCTCACAAGTACAGAGAAAACCTTATAGCAGAAGTTCTCCTCTATTCTCTCTTACTCCTTGTCTCTTCAATTGATTGAGGTTTTATCTTTTCTCAATAAGTTATGGTAGTTCAACTACCTTTCTTTTGTTAATCTTAGTCAACTTAACTAATTAGTTGAGATAATTAATTAATAATATATAATTAAGGGTCTATTTAAATAATAACTAAATAGGTGGGACCCCTAATCTCTTTGTTAAATTTTAACAAAATATGACTCCTCCTTGTTACTCCCTTTTATTTGAATTCAATAATCAACATAATGTGAAATATAATAACCCAATATATGATCCAACATTTTCCTTGTAACTTCCATCCTCATATTAATAATAAAATATTTTAATATCAACAAAAAACAACAAAGGGTAAGGCAAGGTCTTATGAGGAAAAATCAAAACTAGAAGTTTCGATTCGATTCCCCAGTGGAGTCGCCAGTTTCTGTTGAAGGAAAATCTCCCTGCGGACAGGTAGATCTCCTCAAAGAGCTAGACTCTTAAATCTAAGACATAAAGTTCTTATCATGGTCACTAACTTCCTTTTAGATCTAGGTGGACTAGTGTGTGAGAAGGAAGGAGAAGAAAAATACCTTTTATCAATGTTTGTCCCTGCACGCTCCGAGTTGAGCTCCAATCTTTCGCTCTTCGATAAGCCCTATAGAAAAACAAAGTACGACCACTTCCTATTCTATCAAGATTAGTCTGAAATAGGTCTATCTACTAAAGAGACAAATTCATGTGAAATTGAACATGAATTAGAAAGAAACAGGCCAAGCAAATTATATTAATGAGGACAAAACATTGCCTACAGCCGTAGATGGATTGTAGCAGTTTCATCAAGTCCTCCTTGTCTACCCCTTTCTCAAAAGATCCACGATCCGAATGATGATAGCTTCAATGATTGCTACCTATGAGATCATAGGTCTCTTGCTTCCAAAATATCTCTGTTCCAACACTACTTATGAGATCATAAGTTTGGTGTGATTCTCCTTTTTTCAGTCCCCTTTCACTATTAGAAAGCTTTCTTATATAGCCTTGGAGAGGCTCAACAGCTTGAGATATCTTTAGGGTGAGTTGAGGATTTTCCTCCTTCAGTTAGGGATCCGCCCTAAGATCATGGCTTGATTGAGGATTCAAATCCAACTGCCTTCCAAGAATGAAAAGATCCTTCCCCCATTCATCTCAACAACTTAACTACTGCCCAGAATAGGCAGCGCTCCCTCAAAAGGGCCATCAGAGCATTGTAGCGCTCCCCAGTAGACTTAAAGGGAGTGCCAACACTCCTAAAGACACCAGCGCTCCCCTAGAAGGGCCAAAGAAGCTTTATAATGCTCCCAGACAGTGTAAGGGGGAGTGCCAACACTCCCAGAAGAGGTATAGGGGAGCGCTCTCCTTCAAAAACTTAGTTTTTTGAGTGTTTTCAGATGGAAAAAGGTTCATGAGCCCAGTTAACCTTTCCTCCTCTTCCAAATCAAGTGTTTGACCTGTGCCAAGTGTCCTTCTCATGTCGTTATAGGCACAACATAGGCATCATGACAGTATGCTTTCTTTAACACTTGCGACACTTGTGAGCAAAGTGTGACACTTGCAACCTTTGTAATGATGACACTTGGGACACTATCAAAGTGAGTATTTTCGATGTGTAACAGATTTCCCCCCAAAGTATGAAGTTAGAATATGAGAACTGATAACTTAAATGCTTTGTAGACTTTCAAGAAAGGGTATAGACGTAGAGAACCTGACAAAAGCTACACACAAACATCCAACAAATATTATGACATGTTTCAAACCTGTTGACAGGCGAAATTGAATGCTCGTCAACTGGAGGGGTGGATCCGGTCTGGGGTTGTCTAAATAACCCAAGCCATTTGGGATGATACACTCCAACGGGTTTAGCGGCTCCATTGGCCGATCTAAGTCCTAAGAAAATGAAAGAAAAAAAACTAAACTAAAGAAACTAATCTAAGTAAAAAAAACAGCTACAACAAACTATATACAAATATAAAACATATATGTACAACTTACTTACTAATATTATACAACAATAATTCTATGAAATTAAATTTTCAGCTATCAGCAAAATTAGATCTCAATTATATATGTACAATACTTACAGAATACAAATTTTATTCTAAATTCGCAAAAATCATTGGTAAAATGTCTTATGACAGCGAAACCATTATTTTTTGATTTTTTATATCTTTTCTGTGAAAGAAGAGAAATGAAAACTAACTAAGCTAAGCAATTAAGATAACAATCTGTACTATACATCTATCTAAACTACTGAGAATTCTCAAATTTATTAACTATTAAATTGCAAATAACAAACTAACCTGAAGTAACGCTTCCTATTTGTCCTGTGCATGGTACTCGATTTAGCTGTTTGATGGGAGGAAACCCACACCCGATTTTTACACAAGCTTCTTGTAAAAATGAAGCAACAATGCTCTTTGAATACAAATGATATAACAAACAAGACATAAAACAACAACAATCTTATATTTCACAGACCATCACATTTAGATAAATCCTAGTGCGAAGATTTGTGCATGACTTCTCATTTAACCAAGAAGATTAAGCTTCTATTAATTAAATTAAAACAGAGTAATTGCTGTGCGTAAACTGAGTTACATCAGATATGGACAAAATTTAAATCATAACGCATCAACCTGTAACAAATCTTGATATCTAAAGTAGTCAATGATTTGATAACAAATTAAAATGCACAAAACTTGAACGAAAGTATGATAAATTGAAAGCTAAAGCTGTTACAAAGCATCCACTTCCATTCGAGTTTGTATAATCATAAGCCCATAGTATTTGTTCTCCCAACAGTGATGGGTTCTTTACAAAAATTAATGAGTATATAAAGGCCACAGGGTAAAACATCCCTGTGGGAATTATCAAAAACTGTTTGCAAAAAATATGGGAACAATCTCCTAAATCTCTATTTTTGCCTAAGAATAACAACTTAAAACAAAACTATATAACAAAAAACATGTTCTAAACTGCCACAGCATGTCCAATTCCTATTGAAATTCGTATGTACCTGTAGATAGGCAAAAGTAAACAATTTTAGATAATGTTTTAATTGTAAAATCAACAAAATCCAAATTTTATGACTAGCTACAGAATCTCACGATTCTGTAGCTGGTCATATTTACAAACAAAATCGTTTTAAATGATTCCAAATAATAACAAGAATGTATAAAGTGAATCAAACAAATCTTAATTACTAATTCAAAACAAGCAGATCATTCTTGGTAAAACAAACCAAATCTTTTATGCCAATTCAAAATAAACGAAATCGTATTGAATTAATTTCAATCGAAACATACTATAATCGATTTAGCAAACAAATCTTTTGTACTCATTTAACACAAACACAATCGTTTATGTCAATTCAGAACTAACAAAATCGTTGTTGAATCAATACAAAACTAACAGAATCATTTTTTAATTCAAACTAACAGAACTATATCAAACTAACTCAGAGCCAATTCAAATGCTTATACTAATTCAAGAACAAGAAAATCATATTAAATCGGTTCAATCAAAACAGAGCTATATTCAATTTTAGCAAACAAATCTTTTGTACATGATTCAAAACGAAATCATTCTTGGTAATTCAAAAATAACAGAATCATTTTTGAATCTATTCAAACAAAAAATAACTAATTCGGAGCAAACACAATCGGCTATGCTAATTCAAACCAAATCATTAAAAAAAATGAATGTTGAAATAAAATACCTGGACTGTAGGAAAATGATTCGGTCAGGATAACTTTGAGTTAACAAAAGCGGTAGCTGCCTCAACATTTCTGAAGATGATAGAACCCGTGGTCTTTTATCTCTTATCGTTGGCTTGAAGCCTATCATTTTCCTTTGACAACACAGTAACCCGTTCCTCCAAGGATTTAATTCTGGATTGCAACAGAGGAACATCTGTGTAGTAACGTTCGAGCCAAGAATTGCAGTGAGTGCACTGTTGTTGATCGGGACTTGGCATTACAAGTGAGGGTTCTTTTAAGTTACCAGGGATTCCACTGTCAAACTTAATTCCCGGGAAATTAGGGTCATCCTTGAGGCATGGTGGGAGGTTGGACACGTAGTCATAGGGTTCAACAGAACAGAGGCCATGAGAGTAAGGGTATTCCTTGGTCAAGAAGTGTTCAATCTCAGAGTCCGAATCCTCGCTCAAAACAATAGGCTTCTGGTCTATGTTTTGTTTGGGCTTGTTCCGAGCACACCTAGATATCCAACATGCATTCTTCTTTCCCTTACTATTGGCATTGGTATTACCCTTGCCCTTCTTCCTTACAGGCCTCTTAAAAATCTTAGTATTGTCTTTCGAACATGGGTCGGGCATGGTGTCAGGTAGGTCAACGTTGAGGCAGGTCGAGGGTTTGACAACGGGTAGAAGGGTAGGAGGTGGCACGACAGGCCCAACCAGGGTTTCGGTGACCACGGTCTTGTCCACTTGACTACATTCAGGAGTGGAAAATCCATTCCTCAATAGGAAGGCTTGCCAAAAATCACCACTCATCTTCAAATGATGAACAATCATGATTTTGATCAAGCAGTGATGGAAGAGGCTAGAATCAACCTTCTCTCGCTTAAATCATTTGGCCATTTTATACAGTCTGCGTAGGAGGTAGTGAGGCATATTCAGAGGGAAGTCTATGAAATTCATAAGAAACTGAAGATGGTAAAGAAACACTAAACCATAACGACCTTCGCAAGTCACAAATTTCTTAACAATTGCCAATAAATCATGCCACCTAGACTTAAGGGTAGTGACAGGCATACCTCTATCACAACTGACAATTTTCCTTGATGTGAACAGGAGCGGCCATAGCATTTCGTCCACTTTCAAATTCTTAAACCACCTCTGCCCTTTAGTTGGCAAACCCATAGCTGAGCTGAGGAATTCCTCATTTAGCTCAAGTTGGATGTCCCCAACCTTAGCCCTGCATCCGTTGAATGTGAGGGCAAACTGCTGGGCGATCGCAAGGTTGAAACCCTCAAACTTTTGGATGAAAAATAACCAACCATTATTCTCCAATTCCTCACGAGCATTGTCAAATAGCAGCAGCGCTTGGATGCCATTAGGTTCTATGCGCACTATAGGGGCCATAGGAGAGAACACACAATCGACAGGGTAAACGGTGAGGGGGGCTGGATAGTGTAGATGCAGGACCAAATGCTCACAGGCTTCCCCGAAACAAACAGAGCTAGCCCAAGATACAAGGCAGGCATTAATGCCTAAGTGTGCTAGGGTGGTGGAATGAAATGAACCCATGCAAAACATTCATATCGAAATGTAAAATCGACGGTAAATCAAATCATTCACATCACAATCCAAATATCAAATAATTATTTGCAAACCATTATGTTCATAATCAATAATTGGTCAACAATAGTATGTGTATGATTTACAACAAAACAACATTTCAGATATAACACCAAAGCTTTGATCATAAAGTTTATTCATTGTATGAAACCATTGCACTAAGGATTTAATCAAAGACACCAAAGACCATTGCATGGCGAACCTATAAATTGAGACCATATCAACCAAAAGTGCAAAGTAAATAAAAGTTTGGTGTTTTTGACATAAGTGTGACCACTATTGAGTTAGAAGGGAAATGACCACATGAACAAGAGTGTTCGCAATAATCCAGTGACGATTTTAATGCCATCAACATGACTTCGAACTCAAGGTTTTCACGCTTGCAGTCGTGAAAACAAAAGGCAGGTATGTGAATAGTGCAAAATAATAGTGTCGTTTTGTTTTCAAGAATTGCGACAAGTACTTAGGGTTAAAAATCCTTGTGTAGGAAGCTTATAAGAAAAAGATAAAAATGTGAAATGGCTGCCAACAAAACCCAAGGCAGGCATACCTATGCTTGGGTGATCAAGACTTGCAAGATATGACCGCCATAAAATACACTGCGGATCCATAATTGTATTGATAAAAAGGCATAGCCACTGAAAAATACACTGTGGATCTATACTCCCATGACCTGAACTGATCGTAGCCACGAAGAATACAGAGTGGATCTATGATATGGCAAGACATAGCCACGACCAATATAAAGTGGATCTATGTAATATTATATGTGTCATTGTTCAAGAGAAACTCCATCGCAACCTGGGAAAAGTATATATCAAAGTGATCACTCAACCTAGGGTCTTCTTACTGATCCCAATGTAGTATGAATCTAACCATGTGAATAGATGTTCTGATGTCGAACATGGCAGAAACCACTTGATTACTGGTCAATGATGTAAACCGTTAACAAGCACGAGGGAGATCACCATTAATGTTAATGATTCCCAAGGTACTCTAGTACATTCCAACGAATGTGAATGGATGAGATGAAGTCGAACATCTGTGGAATCATCCGATCAGAAGTCATTGATGTAAACCCACTGTCAAATGTGAGGAGGCCTTCCATTGAGGCATGCAGGTCCCAAAGTACTAACTAGTTTCTAAGTCTAGTTCCTGGATAATGTGTTGAAGTTGACAGGAATAGGCTCGTCGAAGGAGGGCCTTGATGTATCCCCCATCAATGACACAAAACATACATAGAGATGTAATTGGTAGATCAAATGAACATGGACTGACATGGGTATTAAGACAAGATATTTGTGATGGTTGACTCTCGAGGTGGATGCTTCCCTTGAACACTGAGGCACAACAACAGAAACATGACATGGACCAAAACTTGATGATGCAGTGGATGCTGTGACTTACGTTAGGTGACCCAAAGGAGTGAAAGAAACTCAAAGGATTGGCTCAGTGCAGAGGTTCAACGGATTATAATGCATGCAAAAGACAAAGTTCCATGTTCAAGGGTGACTCTAAGAGTTACTAGGTAATGTTCTCAAAAAACTACTTGGCTTGCTTCTTTCAAATTTCCCCCCATCCAGATAGACGAGTACCTCTTTTTAATTTAACGAGCTCAAGGAGGGTAACACATGCTCGATATAACTCACCTTCAGTAAGTTCCTCTTCCTTTGTTTAATGAACTGGAAGAAGTAAGGGTTTAGTCCCATATGGGCCCGTCGATGTTTTGTTTAGCGAGTCCAAAGACAGAAAAATTGAAGGTTTTTCATGATTATAGAGTCTAGAAAAACACTTAAAAGAGAACTCTCTTAGTTCCTTTTTCGAAAAGTAGTCTGAAGAGACCGAAAACGAGATAAACTATTGCTCAACAGACGTTTTATTCAAATACTTTAACGAGCGTGAAAAGAACAAGGTGCTCGACAATCTTTTCATCTTTAGAGAGTCTGAAAAGAACTTAAAGATGACTCCAGTGTTGTCCTTTTTCATAATGTTAGTCTCGCGAGGCCGAAAAAGACATAAATTATCACTCGAAAGACACCCTTTCAAACCGTTTAACGAGTGGGAAAGGAAGCAAGATCACTCGACAATCTTTTCATGTTTAGAGAGTCTGAAAAGAGCTTAAAGGAGACTCCAGGGGGTTCCTTTTTCATGTATCCATACAGGTCCAAAAAAGAGATAAAAGTCTACTCGGATGCATTCTCATGTATTTACGAGCACGAGAAAGAACGAAGACTAAGCTCGGTATGCCCCTAGCATAAAATCTAGTGGCTTAACTCCAAGATGATCATTAGAGGCTAGAGACATGCCCTCCAAGCTTCGATTCATTCACCGAAGGATAAGGGTGGATGAAAAGAAGGTTCAAGAGAGGTTATTGTTTCATTTTTTAATGAGCTTGACACAGGAAAAGAACTATGCTCAAGGGCTCTGTTTCATTTTTTAATGAGCTTGCCATAGAGAAGAGAAACTATGCTTGTGGTTTCTTCCTGATCATGGATTTCGAGAGGATAACACCCTAGAAGGATACCATGTCAAGGGACAAAACTCGGTCATGGATTTCAAGAGATCTTCGTCGGATGGAAGATAATCACTCGAGAAGGAACACATGTTGAGGGTTGCGATAGGAGTAAGGAGATCAGGCTCAAATAATTCTACCAAAGATATCGCCATGTCAACTACCGGATCCAAATCATCGGAAGTTGAGGTCATGCGAGGCAATGCCACATAATTGACATGCGGCAGGGGCAATACTGTCTGCATATAGGAATCACTTAGGTAGGTAACCTAGTCGGGGCCGATGAATGAAAGTTGATTAATGGTCACAATTATTCCATCGTGAGGGAAATATATCACACAGAAAAGGGTGGATACAAGATCTTTCATAGCATATACATAATCCCGCCCAAGGAGTAAAGTGAAATCCAAGGGGTCTCGGACTACCATGACATCGATAAAAACAGTTTTCCCTCCCAAAGTTACAGAAAACTGAGGAAGGATCCCTAAAGGTTGACTAGTTCTTCTGTTAAAAGCTAACATATTATGTGTAACTGATGCAAGCTGTGGACAACCCAAAGCGTACCAAGCAATAGAAGACAAAATACTAATGGACGCACCTTCATCTATCAACATTTGAGGAACGTCCCAACCACAAACCTGTACTGTAATATGGAAAGGAATGTGGGAGGGAAGACAAGGTCTAGTTAGCACACCCCAATCAAAAAGGATGGCCTCATTACTTGGAGGGGGTTTCTCAGGAGGAGGAATGCCCCCCGATATGATAGAGTATGTATTAATGAGAAAAACATGGGCAGTATTGGGTTTACTCTCTAGAGGGAGAGTAGGATCGACTGATGATTGGATCGGATCAACTGTGCAGGCACTCTTCAAAGGAAGAGTGGGATTGGCCGATGATGGAATCAAATCAACCACTTTGGCACTTTTTAAAGGAAGAGTGGGATTGGCCAATGATGGAATTATATCAACCACTTTGGCATTCTTTGGATGAAGGGTGGGACTGACCGAGGAAGGGACTGGATCAACCACTTTGGCACTCTTCTGAGGAAGAGTGGGACTGACCGAAGAAGGGATTGGATCAGTCACTTTGTCACTCATCAAAGGAGGAGTGGGATCGACCGATGGCAGAACCGAATCGACCACTTGAGTTTCATTCTCCAAGGGAAGAATGGGGTCAACGGGTGGAAACAGATCAACCACTTTGGTGTCACTCTCTAATGGGAGAGTGGGATCGATCGAGGATGAAAACAGATTGATCACTTTGGTGTCACTCTTTTGATGAAGAGCGGGGTTGATCGATGATGGAACTGGATTAGCTACTTGGGTTCGTGGTTCAATTGAGGAGGAAACTAGATTTACCACCTGATCAACCAGACTAACCAGGGATGGAACCGGATTGACTAGTCCATCAACCAATGATGGGTTAGAGGAAAGCTTACGATAACCTTTTGGAAGTTGAAGTTTTTCCAAAAGAGAAGAAGTCTCGTCCATGCAAGGACAAAGGTGAGAGTAATGATTACCTTTACATAACATGCAAGGGAAATTGACATTTTTCTTCGTCTTACCAACCTGAACATCACTAGTTGATGGGGTATCATCGACATGACTGACAGAGGCCGATGATGTGGAGCACCACATTTCTAAGACTTGGGTAAGACCGGGGAAATCCCTCAGAAAGTGGTCACCCTTACAAAGACTGCAAGGGAATTTGGGTTTTGGATTCTTCATTTTAATCTTGTTGACCTCATCAACACTCCCAATACTATTAATAGTAACTGGTTTCTTAGAGCCAACATCTGATGTTGTTGGGGCCTTTGTCCTTTTCAGGTTCTTCTTCTTCTTCTCTTTTTGTTTCTCCTTCTTCTGACCAACCTGGCTACTTGCTTTAGAGATTTGACTAGGCGAAGAAGGAAAAATGGAAGGAGACTTGATGGATGAAGAAGGTGAAAATTCGACATGAGGTTGATGTGTGGGTGGTGTATTGACATCCAAAGTATTAGGTGCAACTGAAACATTGGGAGGATTCAGGATCACTGGAGTGGGGAACAACCAAACTAGTAATCCAATAGTGAGTCCTGGAAGACTCAGTGTGGCAACATATGGAGGACCAAAGTTTCCAAATGAAGGAAAGGTATAAGGTTCCCCAGGAGAAGGGGTTCCTCCATTGGTACTCCTAGGATTCGATGCCATTAACACTGACTTGACCTAAGGTCCACTAAGTAAAACAAACAACACACGCTATGAATCTGAGAAGAAATCAATCAAACAAACCTTCCTATGATGAAACCACTAGTTGGTGATGAAATCCAATGTCGCGAGATCAAAATAGGAAGGGGCGGGGATAGAGCGGGTGGATCAGTTACATTGGCGACCTGCTTAATGAAATTACGCCTTGGTGCAAGCTTCCATGCAGTAATTGTGGATTTACCCTCCAAGGAGCTCGAGTGAGTTTGACCAACGTCTGTTCCAGGTACAGTGAGACTTCCCTTCACTGTCACCTCGTGTGAGACCCTAAAGATTGTGGCTACTAAGGTCACCAACTCATAGTCAGCCCCTGGGTGGCTACAGTCGACAGTCCAGTCAGAACGTATGGGCAGGATAACAAGTCCAAAATCAGATTGAAAGGCTCCCACACATAATCGTGGGTATACCTTCCAGTGACCCCCAATATATGATTCGACCACTACAAACAATTGGGCAACGGAGGGATAATCTCCGTAACTCACCCGAATGCGACCTCGTGCATAACCCCTGTGTGAGAGGGGGATCCCAGCAAGCCAATACGACAATTGGATTTGACTCTCCCTACCGCAAGATACTAAGTTTGTTTGATAGCTTTGGAAAGTTATCCTTTCAACCT
>ML779788.1:532543-553090 GCA_009831015.1 Picea engelmannii
TTCCCCCCTCCGAAAACCATTTTCCTCAATTCAAAAATCGTTTTTTATCCATTTCGATCGGTCTTTTTCCGAGGTGATTTTCGGAAATAAAAAGAGGGATTTTGAGAAACTGAAAGAGGTTTTTTCTCAGAATGAGACAAATAACAATAACCTCCCCCATATTTTACACAACTATCTCAGAGTGGGATAATCAAACACTTCCTTGGACCCTATTTTTCAGAATTTCAGGAGGCGAATAAATCAAAAGAGACAGATTCCAGAGGGGTCAAATTGACCGGGAAAAGAGAAAACAATGAAGAGACATGAGTTGTCAACCACTTCCACCAAATTATCACCAGAGATCCGAGCAATCTACAAAATCCCTTTATTTTTGTACTTAGAGATACAATTAATTTACATATCCCTGAAATAAATCCTGATCAGTTATAACAAGATCATTTGTAATAAGTTTATAAATACTTCTCATTTGGAAGTATGAAGTGTGAAAAATTTGTAAGAAGGAAGATGATCATTCGATGTAAAGTAGTTCACTGAGGTCAAGGAAACTTTTGCAATAATACAAGACAAACTGTTCAGGATTCATCTATCATATCTATGTGATGAAGTGTCTCTTCTGTAACTTGTTTTCTCTGTTTACATGTTGGTTTCTTTTTTAATTATCTTACAGAAAGTTATAGGACATAATTTGTTTAAAGATACACTCTAATTCTCATCGTGGATAATTGAAATGTTTTCCTTTGATATTTAGTGGCATAATTCTTAATTGCTATGTTACTCAATTGATCCTGTCTATTTTCTCCTATTTCATTTCAAATTTACCAGATCCAATAGTATGTCTACCTTTCCCTGTTTCACGTTATCCTGATACTTTTTCAAATTGATCATCTCAAGACTCTTTGACTCCATTTCCCAATGGCCTTCCCTTGTTTTTTCAACCAAAATTTTTAAAAATCCAAACCATGTACTATCATAACTAGCCTAAAATTCCTAGTAAACAAAGTTAAATCTTACAGAGAGATCCCTCTCTGAGTTTAGGAGGGCTAGATCCTAGACTCCAAAGTGGTTGAAATAATTACATCTGGTCATTTCTTTTTCAGCCTTGGAAATTACACAGTGCTAACATTTTGGCGATCATAATGGGGAAGAATTTTTATCTTCCTCATAAAAGTGTATCAAGTTCTAGATCTGATTACTGATGGTGGAAAATGGTCAGCCACAAGAAGGCTGAATTATTCACTTAGTGACTCCATGTTCAAAGTATCTAGAGCCTCAAAGTTTTCAAGGTGACTCCATGTTCAAAGTATCCAAAGCCTCAAAGTTTTCAAGGTGACTCCACTATCAAAGGATCCGGATCTTAGAGCATTTATGGAAACTCCTATTGGCCCTTGACCAAGTTTAAGAGTACTTGGTCATGCTTGACCACTTTTGGGGACTGCGACAGCTTGCCAAAGATGGAGCGCAACGGGAAGAAAAAATTAAGGAAGCAAGACCTATTTTTGGGTCCATTTTAGGGTTTTGGGTTGATGTAATGGGAAATGGATGTCGGCCTGTGGGTTTACCCATGTTAGGCCCATTTTGTAATCTATAAATAGATAGGCAATGTAAAAAATAGGCAGAGGTTTTTTCTTAGTGCACTTGGTGATTACTTAATGCAAGTTGGCTATAGTGCTAAGAGATGGATCTATGTGATCAAGTATTGTAAGGCTCTGTGCATTTTGTGTAAGACTTGTAGAGCTGAGTGCAAGTCCCTGTGAGAGACTATAGAAAGCTTTGTGCTGAGTGCAAGGAAGAAGGATCTAGCGAGCTGCACAAATCTTCTGTCCTGTGCGAAGTAAGGGTCATTGAAGCTCCGTGTTGTAACTGCTTGACCAAGATAATATAAAGAAGACTTTGTGGACGTAGCCCCAGGGTGGGGGTGAACCATGATAACTGTGTGTATAATGTTTTGTGCTTTTCTCTTATGTATTTATCTCTTTCTTGGCTAAGTGCTTGGTGTGATTAAGTATATCTAGTTATGATTTGTGCTGTTGATGAATAAAGGAACATTATATCTGATATATGAGATGTTTAGTGCTTGATCTGTTGAATCTAACATATATTTTTGTGGATAAGTACTGAATCCTTCTTAGTATAGTATTCACTGCGATTCTCTGTGACTTCTGCAAAGTATATTAATGAATGTATGCTAAGGAATAACTGATGCTAAGTGCACTGTAAGAAAGATAATCACAGATATGTGTCCCAGCTAATGTTGCAGGCACCTGAGTCCTGCAACCACCCCTGTCTCGACCTCGGGTGAGACTTCATCTGCTTTGCAGGTGTTGCCGAAAGGGCCTGTAGTTAAGGCTTTGTTGGTGCACTCTTGAGCGTTGAACCCTGGGTCTGCCCCTATGTGCCAACAACTCCAATACACGTTGATCACATTTTTTGCAAAACAAGATGAATGGGTATGTGACAAATCCTCTATCTTGTAAAGTTTTAAAGGAATTCAGGGATAATTTAGTTTCTAATTGATGAAAGTTTTTCAACAACCCCGTTTCATTGTTTGAAATCAAACAAATTTTTTCCTAAGGGTAAAATTTCTTTTCTTGAGTTAGTTGTTGAAACATTTGAGAAGGATATTGAACTTTTGGATTCTCAGATTCAGTCATATAATTTCCAAGATCCTAAACAATTCTTGGAAAATCTTTCTCCTCCAAAACAAGAAGAAATTGTAATACCTATTGATTTGGAAATTGATGAGGATTATGTTTTCAAGTACAAGACTAAAACTGTAGAGTTAGAATCATGGTTTAACCTTAAGGATACAAATGATGATGAAATCATCCATGATCAACTAGTCATTAAAGGCATGGAAGAAAAAGTAATTAATCATGCATTTATTGATCATGTAGCAGACTACATGGAGGATTTTTTCAGCTTAAATGATCAATCATGTTTTCAGTGGTTGTCATTACACTTTACAACTTTGATTTTGTGGACAAAAGGTCAAGTTGTCATTTTGATTGTGCTAACAAGAAGTTAAGCAGTCCACTTGTTTCAACAACTATTTGACTGGATTCATTGACATTTTTGTATTATTTGATTCAACATGATTTTCAACAGTGTAGGGTAGATAACAGTGTGCAAATAAGCTTATCTCTTTGAGCATTCCTTTTAACAATTTTTTTAGTGTTTAGTTTGATTTGGTTTCAGTTGAAGGATTAGAACATGTACATGTTGCATAATAAAATTTTGCGATCAACCAATAGATAAGGAAATGGTCTGCATATTCATAGATCTATGGTTTTTGACACCTCCTGAAAGATATGTCATCCCCCATTGGAGCCTATGTTAGGGTCCTATAAATGATAGGAAGTCTGATTATTCAATTTCTATCTGTTGTTGCTCTCATGAAAGCTCCTATCTTGCCTAGCTTCCTCGGATGACTTTGGCCCTCCATCCATTTCATAGACCAATCCTTCATTCACTACTGCACCACTCACTCCCATGTTCATTTATCCCATTCACTTCATCATTCCCTCCACTAATTTCATCCCTGCATGAAATGATGTTAGGTAACTAGGGTTAAACTAACAAAAATAACTAGTTTAATAAGTCATTAGATAACCGAAGATAATTAATAATAAAGATTAATTAGTTAGGTTAATACTGTTGATAATTAATAATTAAAATTAATTAGTTAGGTTAATAATTAGTAAATTAGGTTGGTAGGTTAGTAGGTTAGTAATTAGGTTGGGGTAATAAGTAATAGTTTTAATAATAAATTTAAATCATTAATAAATAATTATTTTTAATAAATAAATAAATAAATAATAATTATTAAAACTTTATAAAAATGATTAATTTTTTTTTTTAAATAATTAAATTAAAAAAACAAATGAATAAAAATAAATTAAAACAATAAAATAAAATAAAAATAAACAATTAAAGCCTAAAACAAAACAAAATAAGATAAAATAAAAACATTATTAAAATAAACAAAAAATGAAAATGAAAAACATTATAAATAAAACAATAAACTAAACATTATAAATAAAACAATAAACTAAACATTATAAATAAAACAAAAAAAAGAGAAACGTTATAAATAAAACAAATAAAAACAAAACAAATAATACAAAATTAAAACAAAAAAACAAAAACATTAAAACTTACCTCTTGTACTTGGTACCTCATGTGTCATATTCTACTCACATATCCCATCCCAATGCAAATCAAATCAACGAACATAATAATATTTTAGACCCCCCTGCCATCCGAACTTTAACGAGAGGGGGGGTCCGAAAAGTGGTTTTAAATTTTCCACATGCCCCCTTCCTATAATTTCAGACCCCCCCTAATACCACTTACCATCCTACTTGAAATCAACTTTCCCCCTTTCGAAAACCACTTTCCCCATACTAGAAAACCAAGAAGGATTTTGAGAAACCGAAAGAGGTTTTTGCTCAAAATAGGCCAAATAACAATAACCTCCCCAAGATTTTACACAACTATCTCGGAGTGGGAGAATCAAAGACTTCCTTGGACCCTATTTTTCGTAATTTCCGGAGGTGAATAAATCAAAAGAGACAGATGGAAGAGGGATTAAATTGACCGGGCAAAGAGAAAACATTGAAGAGACACGAGTCATCAACCACTTCCACCAAATTAACACCAGATATCCGAGCAATCTACAAAATCCTTTTATTTTTGTAATTAGAGATACGGTTAGTTTACATATCCCTGAAATAAATCTTGATCAGTTATGATAGGATCATTTGTAATAAGTTTATAAATACTTTTCATTTGGAAGTATGAAGTGTGAAAATTTTGTAATAAGGAAGATGATCATTCGATGTAAAGTAGTTCAACGAGGTCAAGGGACCTTTTGTAGTAATACATGACAAGTTGTTCAGGATTCATGTGACATATCTATGTGGTGAAATGTCTCTTCTGTAACTTGTTTTCTCTGTTTACATATTGGTTTCTTTTTTAATTATCTTATAGAAAGTTGCAGGACATAATTTGTTGAGAGATACGTTTTGATTCTCATAGTGGATAATTTAAATGTTTTCCTCTGATATTTAGTGGAAGAATTCTTAGTTTCTCTATTGCTCAATTGATCCTATTTATTTTCTCCTATTTCATTTCAAATTTACCAGATCCAGTAGTATGTCTACCTTGCCCTGTTTCACTTTATCTTGATACTTTTGCAAATTGATAATCTCAAGACTCTTTGACTCCATTTCAAAATGGCCTTCCCTTGTTGTTTCAACCAAAATTTAGAAAAACCCAAACCCTGTACTATCATAACTAGCCTAAAGTTCCCAACAAACAAAGCTAAATCTTACAGAGAGATCCCTCTCTGAGTTTAGGAGGGTTAGATCTAGACTCCAAACTTGTTGAAATAGTTACCTCTGTTCATTTCTTTCTCAGCCTTGGAAATTACATAGTGCTAACAGGAAATAAATGATAGATCCTTTCCTTTTGGATACCATAATCCAAACTCTTCTGTTCCTTTGAGATATATGAAAATCCTCTTCAGTGCTAATACATGTGATTCCTTTGGTGCTGCTTGAAATCGTGCCACCTGTCCAACTTCCTGCATTACATCTGGTCTGGATGTTGTCACATATAGTAAGCTACCAATCATTGACCTGTATTTCCTCTAGTTTGTAGACTTTGAATAATCATATTTGCTCAACTTGCAACTGGTTTGTATAGGAGTGGTAACTAGTTTGCATTATTCTATTCTGAACCTCTTTAACATTTTTCTGATATACTTAGTTTGAGAAATAAAAACTCAGTTTCTTTGACGTATTTGAAGACCTAGAAAGAAGGATAGTTTTTCGAGTAATGACATTTCAAATTCATTCTTCATATCCTTTGCAAATTTCTGGCTTAACCTTGATGTAGAGGTTGATGTTTTCACTTTCTTTTCTTGAACCCTTCTTCATCTTTTGCTTCTTCTTCGTAAAGTTATTTCACTGACTCATTTCCTTCTTCTTTTAATTCTCATCCACTTGTTTCATCAATTGTTACCTTGATGCTTTCCACAACTTTGTTCAACCTTAGATTGTAACACTTGTATGCTTTCCTTGTACTTGAGTAACCAAGAATTACTCCTTTGTCCACACGAGAGTCCAACTTTCCCATTTTCCCATTTTCTCTTTTGATGTAGCATTTGCTTCCAAATACTCTGAAGTGCTTCAAATTTGCTAGTCTTCCTTTCCATAGCTTGTAGGGAGTTTTGTCATTGTTGTTTATGAGCATTACTCTATTTTGAATGTGAACTACTGTATGCACTACATGTGTCCAAATATATCTGTCAATTTGGAATCCATTAGCATTGTTTGAACCATTTCTTGTGTAATTGTTATCCATTATGATAATGTTTCTTTGTCTCTGAACCACTCTCTAAACCAATCTATGAATCCATGCTCTCATCTAATGTCATATATTTGTCCAAACCTGCTAAGTGTTCTTATGAATCCATATCTATCCATATTGTGCAAGACTCTACCGCACAACTGTCCATAATGATGACCCATTTATCACTATACTATCATGAAGTCATTACTGCTACAACTGATTGTACTTCAACTAACTAACTGCTCTTGATCTGTCTACTCAAACTTTGCAAGCTGCTTAAAGGATGGTTCTTTGGTCTGTCACAGTCTCACAACTACCGCATAGACTCCCCTTGTCTAATATTCATATTACATGGGAGTCTCTAAGCCATATGGCTCAGAACAGTTCTTTCTTTGATGTGTATTCATCATCATATTCATTGGTAGATTCATCATTTCTCTGAGCTCTGACTTCTTTCTTTCTGTATGTTGATTCACCTTTCACTGCAATGCATGAAAGTACAATCTCTTGAACCTGTTCCTTATTTACCTTTCCTTCTTTTCTTTCAGTTATTTTCCAAACCTTTCTGTATCTAACATCTTTCTTTTTATTTGCAGAATTTTCTTCATCTCATTTTATTGCCAATCTTGTGATCCCTGGGACCTAGTCTTTGTTCACTTGTTCTTCGTGTTTTATTATCCATACTTTCTTATATCTGATATCAGTGTTGTCTTTCATGGAAGTATCGATCATGCTTCTACAATCACTAGATATGTGTCCATAGTTATGAAATTTGTAACATTCAATGTTACATGGGGCCACATACGCATTTTGTGCTTGAACATTTCTTTTATAATCCTTGCAATCTGCAACCTTATGTCGAAACTTAGTACAATAAAAAAATGACCATAAAATAAATTTGCATACCTGGGAGTTGTAGATTTTAACCTTGTACAATATTTACTGCAAACAGATTATCAGTAAAAGAACAAAAAAGATACAATGGCTAAAACAAACATTACACAAATATTTTTCCCCTGGAAATCCAAACTGGGAAAACCAACATATTCTATATTCATTCATTGTGATACATTGTTTACAATACAATATACATATATCAACCAATGATATCCAAAACCCTAACCCAATGACTTGGATTAGTCAACAACCCTAATTCCTTAACCAAAAATAGAAAACCATCGACAAAAAAACCATGTGCCGAAAAACCACCTAAATATGTGACACATTTCTCGAGGTAGAAATTTTTTAATCATGCAAAGAATATAACACATACCCAAAATTCTCCCACTTGTTTTTTTCTTTGCATACAGGGGGTTACATAGTCAACAATCCAGGGAAACAATGCCCATGGATCCTCTACACCAAGAGAAATTCTTAGTGCTCACAGATTTTCTTAATGAATTTGAAACATTCTTCAAAGTGTTCACCTTCATCAAAAATACTTTCTTTTCTTCAATCATGTATCTCACAAAGTGATATTGAATATCAATATTCTTTTTCTTTGAATGATAAGCTGGGTTCTTCGCCAGAAAAATTGCACTTTGACTGTCACAATCTATCCTTACAGCTTATTGTACCAACCCAATACCTAAACACAATATTTATAACCATACTTCTTCCTTACTTGCATGAGTGGTTGCCATGTATTCAACTTCTATAGTTGAAAGTACCACTACAAATTGTCTTTTTCTCATCCAACTTATTGCTCCTACAAACAGGTTAAACACATACCCACTTGTAGATCTCCTACAATCTAGATCTTCATCCCAGTCTGAATCCACAAAGCCATGTATATCCACCACTCTGTCCAATCCCATTCTTCCTTGGTATCACAATCCAAAGCTAGCAGTACCACACAAATACCTGAAAACCATTTTTACTGTTGTCCAATGCTCCTTCCCTGGTTTTGACATATACCTACTCAAAAATCCCACTTCACGTGCAATGTCTGGTATAGTACATACCATTGCATACATCAAACTACCAATTGCACTGACATATGGAACACGAGACATGTCCTCCTCATCTTCTCGTGTCTTGGGACACCGATCTGCATATAAATTTACACCAACAGAAATAGGAACCTTGAACGGTTTAGATTCCTACATATTAAACCTCTGCAATATTGTATCGGCATATTTTCTTAGATTTAACTAGAGTTTCCTCTTTTTCATATCTCTTTTAATTTCCATTCCCAAAATGAAATTTGAAGCAACGAGATCCTTCATGTCAAATTTAGAGGAAAACTGAGTTTTCACATCCTGGATAATCTCGTTGTTGTTTTCTATCAACAACATGTCATCCACATATAAGACAAAATAAATCAAATGATCACCAATTAATTTAAAATACACACAACGTCCTATTCATCCTTTCTGCAACTCCATTATGCTGGGGTGTATATGGAGTAGTCTTCTGCCTTGCTATACCACACTTCTTACATAATTCTTCAAATTCATTCCTGCAGAACTCTTCGCCATTATCTGTCCTCAACACCTTAATTCTTTTCTCTATTTGATTCTCAACAAGAGCATTAAACTCTTTAAACCTGTCAAAGAATTTAGATTTATTCCCAAGGAAATATATCCAACTATTCCTCGAGAAGTCATCTATAAATGAGACATAGTACAAAATTTTTCCCAATGATGGATCGACATAGGTCCAAAAAAATCACTGTGAGCTAGATGTAAAATTCCTTCTGCCCTCGTTGCACCAGAGGGGAATCTTACCCGATTCTACTTCCCATATAGACAATGTTCACAGAAATCAAAATCTAGAGAGAAATTACACATACCTTCAACCATATCTTTACCTTGTAGTAGTCAAAGACCCTTTTCTCCGATATGCTCTAGTCTTTGTTGCCACAACATAACCTTTTCTCCAGAGACTGTAGGAGTTATTTCTTCTTCAACTCCAATATCAAGAACAATGGAACTATTACACCCATCACTAATAGAACTTCCTTGCATCTTATATAGAGTTCCAAAACGAACTCCCTTCAACAACACCATTGCTCCTCGAACCATCCTACGGGTTTCCTTTTCAAATATTTTTTTTACCCCTGCATCGTCCATTTCTCTTATAGAAATCAAATTTCTGGCCAAACTTGGGATGTGTAGAACACCAGGAAGTGTTCTAATCCTTCCATCTATGAGCCTCAACTTGAATTTTCCTCATCCTATGATTTTGGTTGTCGAATCATCACCTAACAAAACATTACCTCCATCATAACTTTCATATTCGTAGAAGCACTCCCTGTGGGGAGTCATATGAAAGGATGCACCATAGTCAACCAACCATGCCTCATGATCTTCATGTGTGATTGAAGAAGCCAAGTACACATCCCCTCCTTCTTCCTTGGAGGTATTTTCTTTTGTAGAAGAAGTTTCTTTAGATCCCTTCTTTTTCTCAACTTTGGATCTACATTGCTTCTTGTAGTGCCCTTATTTTCCACATCTCCAACATACCTTTACAAACTTTTTGGGAGATTTATATCTACCCTTAGAATTAGATCTCCCACTTGAGAACTTAGATAGATTTCTTTCCTGGGAACGTCCTCTTTCAAATAATGTGTTTGTGCTCTGTCCTTCCATATTCTTCCGTCTCATCTCCTATGACAATAAGGAAGAGACCACTTCATAAAACTTCAAGGAAGTTGTATTACTACCTATGGCCACAACTAGACTATCCTAGGATTTTGGTAAAGAACACAATAAAATGATACTAATTGACTTACCACAACATTTAAGGTGTTCAAATTCTCTTCCACAAAGTCTCCATCTCTCATCCTCAGGTTATACAACTTCTTTCTCAGGAATATTTGATTTACTAGGGACTTAGACTAATACAAATTCCCCAACTTTTCCCATAAATCCTTGGTTGTAGCTTCCTCTGACACATTCAATAATACTGAATCTGAGAGGCACAGTCATATTGTTCTCTTTTCCTTCTGATCCAACTTTTTCTAGTCATCTGTTGAAGTTCCTGTAGGTGCAGTACTTGGATCTACCGCGATCCACTGATCTATGTCCACCAACAGATCTTCCATCTTGAGCTTCCACAGATAAAAAAAATTCCCATTAAAATTCTCGATCTCCATCTTCAAATTTCTTTCCATTTCTTTTCACCTGAAAACTCAATACCATAGATCTCCCACAGTAATAAGGATTATCACAGTCCCGAGCCAAACCCTTGACCACAAAGGTGTTCCCCTGAAGCCAACAAAACTTTGATACCAAATGTAGATTTTAACCTTGTACAATATTTATTGCAAATAGATTATCAGTAAAAGAACATAAAATATACAATGGCAAAAACAAACATTACACAAAGATTTTTCCCCTGGAAACCCAAATCGGGAAAGCCAACATATATTGTATATTCATTCATCGTGATACATTGTTTACAATAAAATATACATATAGGAGCCAATGACATCCAAAACCCTGACTCAATGAATTGGATTAGTCAAAAACCCTAATTCCTTAACCGGAAATAGAAAACCATCGACAAAGAAACCATGTGCTGAAAAACCACCTAAATACGTGACACGTTTCCCGAGGCAGAAAATTTTTACTCGTGCAAAGAATATAACACATACCCAACATGAGTGAGTGATCTTCTTTGTGGTGTAGTCCTTTTGACTTTCTTCCTTGACTGATCATGATCATGATTGAATCTTCTTTGTGGCTTGAACATGGATGGTCTTCTTGAAGATTTATCTTCAATAGTTTTCTTAGATTCTGGTTGACCATGATTCTTTCCCTTGAGCACTTCTGCATAACTCTTTCTATTTTCTTCATTCTTATTTTTTAGCAACCTAGAGTGATTCTCTTCATTCTCTATAAATAATGTGGATTTTTCTGTCTCTTCAACATTCTTGTTGAGCTTGACGATTTTACTTCTCAATGTGACAACTTCTTCTTCAAGCTTCTCAACCTCTTCCTCTTTCTTCATTATCTGAGACTTCATGACATCTTCTATTCTTTTTGCTTCTTCAAGATGAACTTTTAATGTGATTATTTCTTCTTCAAGTCCTTTCTCTTATCGACAAAACTCTTCCTCAAGCTAGTTTAGATTGTTAGTTCTTTCCTTAAGATGATCTGTCGATATCTTCTCTCTCATTTCTGCTTCTTCCTTCTGTGCTGCTATGTTGGCTTCCAAATACTTCTTTTTATATTCAATATTTTCATCGATCTTTCTATCTTCTTCTAGATGAGTTATTAAGTTCTCGATGACCTGTTGGAACTTCTTCAAAAATGCGAACACTTTCCTTTTGTTTCATCAATTATTTCTTGAGTGACTTGTTTTATTATCTTAGTTCATCTAAAGCACTAATCAATTCTTCTTCATAATTGTCTTCCTTTTCAATAATTTTTTCTATCTCATTTCCTTCATGGAATTCTATTTCAAGATGTCCGCGTTTTTCACAATTAAAGCAAAACAACGTACCTATGGTGATTATGTACTCTTCATCTTCTGAATCTGTTTGACATGGTGAACATAATTCTTCTTGATCCGTATCTACATCTTCTTTGGCATTTTCTGAATCTACGATAGGTGAAGAATATATGTCATGTAACTTATCCCAAAGTTCTTTGGTTGATGAACATTTACCAACCTTTTCTCTTACTAGATTAGGTAATCCTTCCGAGATGAAATCCATTGCTATTTTTTTATTCTTCTTCAATTCCTTCTTGGCTGCAGTCTTTTCCCTTTTTGAACTATCATATCCTATAACGAATGATAGCCAAATATAATAACCCTATTCCTATAAAAATACTTTCATCGTTCCACTCCATAACTCATACTTTAGCCCATTCCGACCATTAAACAATGGTACTCCATTCTCAGAATAATCCATTATCTCCTTCCAGTGGTTAAATTGTTTCCTAAAGGAACCGGCTTTGGTACCAATTGTTGGATTACTGAGAGGGGGGGTGAATCATTAATAGAGAAATTTAATCCCTTTTAACCATAAAATGAAAGTGTTATATCAATGTAGCATTATCATCCAATATTTTCAAAGTAAATAAATAATGAACAAATGAAAATTCATACACATACACAGTACACTAGTGTTTTTACATTCATTGGAAGCACCAACTTCCTTTGTTTTCCAGTTGCAATTGGAAGGAGGCTCCAAACCCCTAGTTTCCCAGGATACAACCTAAAGGAAGCTCCAAATCCCCAATTCTTTGGCTACAACCAGAAGGAGGTTACAACCCCCTATGTTCTCCGGCTACAATCGAAAGGTGGCTACAACAACCTATCCTTGCCCCGTCCAATCACCTTGAAATATAAGTAGAATGATGGAACCACTGTGACACTATCACTGTGAGATATACTGTTGTATACATGTACCAATCAACCTACACCAAACAAAATTTAGCAACTTGTACCAATAACCTGTGCCAAAATGTACCATACATCAATATGTACCTCAACTTGTACCATAAACAAGTGCATTAACCATGCACCAAACCTGTAGAAATAACTTGTCACAAAATCCTGTCCAAACTATTGGATTACTGAGAGGGGGGGTGAATTAGTAATAGATAAATATAATCCTTTTTAACCATATAATCCAAGTGTTATATCAATGTAGAATTATCATCCAATAACTGCAAAGTAAATAAGCAATTAACAAATGAAAAATCATACACATACACAGTACATTAGTGTTTTACGTGGAAACCCAAAGCGGGAGAAAACCACATAATTCTTTTTCTTATATGTCTTGAATAATTACATTCATTAGAAGCACCACCTTCCTTTGTTTTCTTGCTGCAACTAGAAGGAGGCTCCAACCCCCTAGTTTCTCAGGCTACAACCCAAGGGAAGCTCCAACTCCCCAATTCTCTGTCTACAACCCCCTATGATATTTGGCTACAACCAGAAAGTGACTACAACCACCTATCCTTTCCCCATCCAACCGCACTGACATAGAAGTAGAATGATGGAACCACTCTCACACTATCACTGTGATATATACTGATGTAAACCTGTACCAATCAACCTGCACCAAACAACCTGTACTAATAACCTGAACCATGCATCAACCTGTACCTCAACTTGTTATTAAACTGTATGATAAATAAGTGCATCAACCATACACCAACCTATACCTCAACATGTACCATGGAAAAGTACATCAACCATTCACCAAACCTATACAAATAACATGTCACAAAAACCTGTCCAAACAACCTATCAGAAAAACCTGTCTCATCAATATTATCAAACAAATCAGATCTACTCACCAAGATCAATCACCAAGACAAATTTCAATTATGTGCATCAACCAAGAATAACACAACAACTCATAATCATCACCAAGATCAATATGTGCTTCTAATAATATATCAATACAAGTATGCTACATCATCCATAAACCATGTGTCAACAATACTACTAATAAGTGCCTCCAACAATGTACCAAGTATGTTCCAATCATGTATCAACTAATCATCAACTATGACTCATCAATATGTACCAACATCATCAACTATACACCTCATGCATGTGCCAACTCATCAACTACTTCTCTCAACCATGTACCCAACATGTACCTCAACCAAAATACCTCATAAATTTCATCAACCAAATCTGATTTGTAACTCTGTAATAGACCTGGTGTATATGATCACATACCTACAAACCTTCCTTAACTTTAACAACAAGAGACTAGCATTTTCATCAAACTTTTCTTTAGTCTCACATGAGTAGTTTTGGATTAGTCAACAACCGTAACTTGAAATAATCATAACTATGTACCTGCAATGAATAAAGATATGAAAATAGTACACAATGTTATTTAGTGTGTTTTATACAATTACTCCAGATGTCACTACTTGGAACCTCTCAGAAAAGGAGTTATAGCAAAAATGACATACCTTGTTGAATTCTGTCTTATTCTAGAGAGCGACCTTGTAGAGCGTGCGCCACACATAATATTTGTTGAATGGATATGAAAATGTTACACACAATAATAAAGATAGTAATCTAACTAGAACATTCTATCTTACTGAATTTGGATATGTTATGAAGAAGTTATGACATTTTTACCTGAAACACATGTTTTAGACTAGTTGCAGGACTAGCCACAAACCCTATTTTTCATAGAGTGTAACTCCAAAAATACAACGACCCAAAAGATGAAATTTTTACCAAAAATACTTGGATATATTACCTCAATGTCCTATCAATTTCACGGTCTGAATCAATCTAGAAAAACATTTATTGCGAAAATGGTGAGATGACCTGTAAATAACATACCTTAGAAAGCATCATCAAAAAAATTTATCCTCCTTTGAATTCTGGCCTTCTTTTCTTCACCTTGCCTTTTAAATTCGTCTTAGATATATTTTGGTTACCTT
Organism: Picea engelmannii; assembly: GCA_009831015.1. NCBI lineage: Eukaryota > Viridiplantae > Streptophyta > Pinopsida > Pinales > Pinaceae > Picea > Picea engelmannii. The sequence goes on from ML779788.1 coordinate 547,276, forward strand.
AGTCACCTATATACATTCAATATTCTCAAGTGTGATATAAAATGAGAGAGCCTTGCCTCTTATTTATACTCTCCAAGTAGCTTCCTATGTTGTTTCTGCAATATACTCTGCCTTGGATGTAAATAAGGATATTGATGATTGTTTCTTGCTTAACCATGATACTAAACACTCAACCAAGTAGAGTTCTACTCCACTGGTGCTTCGCCAATCATCAATGAAACTTTCCCAATATGCATCTGTGTAGGAAATAAGTGATATATCGTTTCCTTTTGGATACCACAATCCAAACTCTTCTGTTCCTTTGAGATATTTGAAAATACTTTTCACTGCTAATACATGTGATTCCTTTGGTGTTGCTTGAAATTGTGCCACCTGTCCAACTGCCCCCATTACATTTGTTATGGATTTTGTCACATATAGTAAGCTACCAATCATTAGCTTGTATTTCCTTTGGTCTGTAGACTTTGAATCATCATCTTTGCTCAACTTGCAACTGGTTTGCATAAAAGTGGTAACTAGTTTTCAATCTTCCATTCTGAACCTCTTTTAGTATTTCTATGATATACTTAGTTTGAGAAATACAAATTCCTTGGTTTCTTTGACATATCTGAAGTCCCAGAAAGAAGGATAGTTCTCCAAGTAATGAAATTTCAAATTCATTCCACATATCCTTTGAAAATTTCTGGCTTGATGTAGAGGTTGTTGTCTGTGCTTCCTTTCCATAGTTTGTAGGGATTTTTGTCATTATTGTTTCTAAGCATTACTTTGTTTTGAATGTGAACTTTTGTATGCACTGCATGTGTCCAAAAAATATCTATCAATTTGGAATCCATTAGCATTGTTTGAGCCATTTCCTGTGTAATTATCATCCATTATGATAATGTTCCTTTGTCTCTGAACCACTCTCTGAACCAATCTATGAATCCATGCTCTTGTCCACTGTCATATATCTGTCCAAACCTGCTAAGTATTCTTACAAATCCATCTCTTTCCATACTGTCCAAGACTCTACTTGTGAAATTTTCCATAATGTTGACCCATTTATCACTATACTATCAAGAACTCTTGATTAATCTATCAAACTGTACTTCTGCTAACTGACTTCTTTGGATCTGTCTTCTCAAACTTTGCAAGATGCTCGAAGGATGGTTCTTTGGTTTGTCACAACTATCACATAGACTCCCCCTGTCTAATATTCATATTACCCGGGAGTCTCTAAGCTGGATGGTTCAAAACAATTCTTGCTCTGACGTGTAGTCATCATCATATTCATTGGTAGATTCATGATCTCTATGAGCTTTGACTTATTTATTTCTATCTGTGGATTCATCTTTCACTATAATACCTGAAAGTACAATCTCTTGAACCTGTTCCTTATTTACCCATCCTTCTTTTTTCAATTATTTTCCGCACCCTTTTGTATATGACATCTTCCTTTTTCTCTGTAAAATTCTCTTCATCTCGTTTTATTGCCAATCTTGCGATCTCTGGGACCTAGTCTTTGTTCACCTTTCCTTTGTGTTTTCTTATCCACACTTTCTTACATCTGATATCAGTGTTCTCTTTCATGTAAGTATCGATCATGCTTCTACAATCACTAGCTATGTGTCCATAGTTATGACATTTGTAATATTCAATGTTACGTGGGGCCACATAGGAATTTTTTGCTTGAACACTTATTTTATAATCCCTGCAATCTACAACCTTATGTCCAAATTTAGTACAGTAAAAAAAATGACCATAAAATAAATTTTCATACCTGGGAGTGAATGATCTTCTTTGTGGCGTAGTCTTTCTGAATTTTTTCCTTGATTGATCATGATCATGATTGGAGCTTCTTTTTGGCTTGAACATAGATGGTATTCTTGAAGATGTATCTTCAATAGTTTTCTTAGATTCTGGTTGAACATGATTCCTTCCTTTGAGTACTTTTGCATAACTCTTTCTATTTTCTTCATTGTTCTTTTCTAGCAACATAGAGTGCTTCTCTTCATTCTCTACAATTGATGTGGATGCTTCTATCTCTTCAATGTTGAACTTGATGATTTTGACTCTTAGTGTAACAACTTCTTCTTCAATATTATCAACCTCTTCTTCTTTCTTCATTATCTCAGACTTCATGACCTCTTTTGTTCTCTTTGTTGCTTCAAGTTGGATTTTCAATGTAATTAGTTTTTCTTCCAGTCTTCTCTCTTCTTGACCAAACTCTTCCTCAAGTTGGTGTAAGTCATTGGTTCTTTCCTTGAGATGATCCATCAATATATTTTCTCTCTTTTTTGCTTCTTCATTTTGTGCCACTATGTTGGATTGTGAACATTTCTTTTGATATTCTAGAGTTTCTTCAATTCTTATGGCCTCTTCTAGTTGATCTCTTAAATTCTTGATGACCTTCTTATATTTTTCAGAACCTTGAACAATTTCCTTTTTCTTCATCAATTATTTCTTGGATGTCTTGTTTTCTTTAGATATTCAATTGAACTGATCAATTTTTCTCTGTAATCAACTTTTTCTTCTTCATACTCTTCCTCTTCTAAATTTGTTTGACATGATGAACATTTTTATTCTTGTTCTATATCTGTATCTTCTTTGGAATTTTATGAATCCGCGATGGGTGAAGAATATATGTCATGTAACTTATCCCAAAGTTCTTTGGTTGATGAACATTTACCAACCTTTTCTCTTACCGGATTAAGTAATCCTTCCCAGATGAAATCCATTGCTATTTTGTTATTCTTCTTCAATTCCTTATTGGTTGTAGTCTTTTCCCTTTTTAAACTATCATATCCTGTAACAACTGATAGCCAAATATAATGTCCATGTGACTATAAAAATAATTTCTTCCTTATGCTCCACATCTCATACTTACAACCATTCTAACCATTAAACATTGGTACTCCATTCTCAGAATAAACCATGATCTCCTTCCAGTGGTTAATCTATTTCCTGAAGGAACCAACTTTGATACCAATTGTTGGATTACTAATAGGGGGGTGAATCAGTGATAGAGCAATCTAATCCTTTTTCACTACTACATATGGGCAGATTATTCCATGAAAAGTTTCCACGCTTCAACTAGTTTCATATTTTTTTTAAACAAGGTGGGATTTTCGTCGATATTGCCACGAACGTTCGTCGCAATATCAACAAAAATATTATTTAAATCTAGTCGGGATTTTCATTTCTATAGCGACTAACTTTCGTGGCAATAGCGACACAAATTTTGCCTATTTCATTGGTTGGTGTTAACTACTAGTTGACTATTTTATCTATATATACATGACTTTAAGAGACTTTGCAACACAATTGCTATAGTTGCGACACTGTTCTTGGCTTTTGTTTGAGATGGTTTTTTTTTTTTCCATCAGTCACCGGTTGAACAAATCCAATTCTCGATCTACATAGCTCGGATTTTGAACTTGCAAGGTTAGCATGTTATTTTTTATTGATGTACTCATTTAACTTGTAATTTTTTTTTCAAATGTCCAAATTTCATTTAGCTCATTTTTTCCTTGATAATATATCATAATATGTTTAGTACCATATTTCATGTCTTTGGTTTTTGGATCTAGTTAGTATATTCTATGGAAAAGGGTATGTGGATTCCATAATATTCTAGGTTTATGGAATCCACATACCCTTTTCCCTTCAATTGTAGCTATAATCTCTCTCTCTCTCTTTTCATTGATAAAGATATGGAAGTGCTCTTGAAACTCAACCATGATCGGTGAAATGATAGTAATTGATTGTGATTTTCTTCTCTCTTTTAATTTTTAAGACCTGACAAAAAAACACCAAAAAATCTTGATTGAAGCAGGGACTAATAAGATACATAAACACTAACCCTAAACTTATGTTAGGTATATATGTCGTTATTATATAAACAAAACATTTGTACACATATGACCTTATTATAAAGATGTTATCTATGTCGTCATGATGTTGATCCTCTACACATATGATCACCTTATTATAAAGATGTTGACCTTATTATAAAGATGTAGGTCACTGCAAATAAACATATCATAATCGAAAGGAGTAGCCACAATATAAAAAATTTACAACTTAATGTTTGGTATGGTGTAGGTAAGATAATTACTTGTCAAGACAAGGATTTGTCACAATGAACGAAAATGACAGGAAGCTTGCTCGATTAAGAGCGGCATTAGAGGCGAGGGGTGATGGAAAATGTTATTTCCCTTGCTATGATTGCAGAGGCTTGCAAAATAGAAGACTTTTAATAACAACAGCCCAAAAACATTGTAGGGAGAAGGAGCATGCCGAAGGGGGTTATGAATATCGTCCCTTGGTAAGAGGATTCAATATTTAATGTATTCTCTGTAATAATTAGTATGTCATGAATTTTAGTAATTATATTTCTTATCGGGATTTTTTTTATTTTCTATACACACTAAATTTTCTATATTGTTTTTAAATATATAGATGATGCCCCCAAAGTGTCAAGCTCCAGAGAGTTATTTGCCAAGTACTAGTAGAAATACTACTTTACATGGAGATGAACTTCGAGATCAGAATATTGAAGCTGCTGATCAAGTTATTAATGATGATATAGATGGAGATAACAAGAGTGATTCAATTCAGGAAGATGAGATACATAGATTTATCCAAGACAAATTTTCTCCAATGGATGAGGACAACAAGGATGATAGTCATGATGTTGATCCTCTACTCGAGAAGTCACGACAACCTCTTTATGAAGGCTCAACGAAAAATCTTTTATCTGCTATATTTTTGTTGGTGAACTTGAAGGTTTTGAATGGTTTATCAAACATATGTCTCACACAGATACTAAGGTATTTAATTTGTTAATTATTTATGCATGCATGTTCACAAATACTTAAAAGGTTCAATTTTTTCCTATATTGCTATTGTTTTCTAATTTGTAAATTAGTATATTGGATTATATATTGATGATGAATATTGTTTACATTGACTTATTGTTTAGAATTTTGTAGATTGTTAGGTGATTTTCTATTACCGACATTGAATATTTTTCCATGCACATATCGAGAAATATCCGTGATTATGAAAGAAATTGGAATGGACTATCAGGCTGTTGATGCATGTCCTAATGATCATATCATATATTATGGACAATATGCATAAGAAAATGAATGCCCACAATGTTAAATAAGTAGATATCGAACCGATAAAGAATCAAAGAAGGTGTCTCGCAAAGTTCTTCGTTATATTCTAATAATTCCACGTTTCCAGTGGTTGTTTAGGTGCCAAATTATAGCACAATTTATGGATTTCCATGCAAAGAACAAAAGTCTAGATGATGTTCTTCGAATGCTGGAAGATGGTTCTGCATTGAACTACATCGAAGAAAAGTGGCCAATTTTTAAAGAAGAACCTCGTAATGTTAGACTTTCGTTGGTAGCTGATGGTGTCAATAAATTTGGAGAGCTTCGTTCTACGTACTCAGTGTGGTATATATTTGTTATAAACAATAACCTTCCTCCTTGGATGTTGATCAAGAGAGAGCACACAATGTTGGAAATGATTGTTCCAGGGTTTTAATTATCTTTTATTTTCTTTAAAGCATGAAAAAATATTTCATTTCTTTGTTTCGTGCATGGTAATTATTTCTTTTATATATCATGCCATCTAGATAACTATAATTAATCATGCAGTAGGTTGAACCAATCAGTTAGGTACCAGGTTAAAGATATGAACATATATATTGAGCCTCTCATCGATGAGTTGTTGAAGTTATGGGTTGGCGTCACTATGTATGACATCTCTAGACCAATAGGGCAAAGATGATTTCAATTCCATGGAATACTATCATGGA
>ML779788.1:581742-595626 GCA_009831015.1 Picea engelmannii
GAGGTCATACCAGCCTACCAATTAATGTTGGGTGAATTCCCCACCCAAGCAACCCTTAACGTATTACCCCTAGGATCATATGATCTGTTGATTGGTATGGACTGGCTGGCTGCCCATAAATCCAGACTAGAATGTTACCATAAAACCTTAGAATGTGTGAGCAAAGAAGCTAAAAGGATAACCCTCCAAGGGATCTGAAAACCGGTCTTGGTGAGGAAAATATCAGCCCTGCAAATGATAAAGTGTTGCCGAAAAGGGTGCCCCCTATATGCAATATAGGTGTTGAAAACAATCGAGGGTGATAAACCAAGCCTTGATGATCACCCTATCCCGAGAGAATACAGAGATGTGTTTCCAGAAGAGGTACTAGGTCTACCTCCGAGAAGAGACATTGACTTCTCGATAGAGCTCGCACCAGGAGCGGTGCCGGTGTCTAGGACACCCTACCGGATGAACACACCTGAGTTAGTTGAACTCAAATTGCAATTGAAAGAAATGATGGATAAGGGTTATATTCGACCCAGCGTGTCCCCATGGGGAGCACCAGTCCTGTTTGTGAAAAAGAAGGATGGCACCCTTAGACTGTGCATAGATTATAGACAACTCAATAAAGTAACCATAAAAAAAAAGTACCCCTTGCCCCGTATCGATGATATATTTGATCAGTTGGGAGGTGCGTCTATTTTCTCAAAGGTTGACTTGAGGTTAGGATAGCATCAAGTCCGAATCAAGGGTGAAGACATCCATAAAACCGCTTTTCGGACACGGTATGGTCACTATGAGTTTGTGGTAGTGCCATTTGGGTTAACCAATGCCCTTGCCACTTTCATGTGCTTAATGAAAAATGTACTCAGTAATTTTTTAGATAAATTTGTACTAGTTTTTATTGATGACATATTAATATACTCTAATAATAGAGAGGAACATGAAGATCATCTTAGACTTGTTCTCCAAGTGCTAAGAGAGAATCAGCTCTATGCTAAATTCAGCAAATGTGACTTCTTTCAGAAGCAAATACATTACTTGGGACATGTTCTGTCCGAGGAAGGGGTAGTAGTAGATCCTGACAAGATCAGGTCTATCATTGAATGGCCTACCCCAAAGGATGTCTCAGACATCAGATCCTTTATGGGATTAGCGGGATACTATAGGAGATTTATAAAAGGATTCTCCAAGATTGGTTGTCCAATCACTGTCCTCCAGAAGAAGGGGACAAAATTCCTATGGACACAGAAATGTGAAGAAAGATTCCAAACCATGAAACATCTACTGACCCATGCACCCATGTTGAAAATCGCTGACCCAGAAGCTGACTTCCTTGTGCGCACAGATGCCTGTAAGGAAGGGCTCAGAGGAGTCCTTATGCAGAAAGGAAGTGTGATCTGCTATGAATCCCAAAAATTAAACGAACATGAAGTCAACTATGTGACTCATGATCTAGAACTAGCTTCCATAGTGCATGCCTTGAAAATGTGGAGGCATTACCTCTTGGGAAGAAAATTTGTACTTATGACAGATCACTGTGGATTGCGGTATTTGTTTGACCAACCAAAGCTCAATGCTAGACAAGCTAGATGGATGGCCCTCCTTAGCGAATTTGATTTTGAAATCAAACACATTAAAGGGAAGGAAAATAGGGTGGACGATGCCCTTAGCAGAAGCATGAAAATAATTCACCTGACAGCGATGAGTACCTGTGAGACATATGTCAAGAATAGAGTCAGAAAGGCACAAGAGACAGATCCCTTCATTCAGACTGTGACCCTATACCTATAGAAAGAACCCGCTGGAGTAAAATATGAAGGCTACCAGATGACCGAAGGAGGTCTTCTCACTTACATAGATAGAATGTACATTCCAAATTGTGACGACTTGAAGAGGTTCATGATGGATGAACTACATAAAAGACCATATACTGTCCACCTAGGATACCAGAAAATGATCACTGCCACCCGGAAACAATTTTATTGGCCCAGATTGAAGAAATACATAGCCAAATATTTGGCCCAATGCATAGAGTGCCAACAGGTTAAAGCAGAACATCAACACTCAACAGGACTATTACACCCTTTACCCATCCCAGAATGGAAATGGGAAACCATCTCCATGGATTTTATCACTGTATTTCCAACTTCAACCAAATAGAATGACGCCATTATGGTAGTGGTGGATAAACTGAGCAAGTCTTCTCATTTCATCCCCATCAAATCAACCTACAAGGCGATAGATATCACCTAGGTATTCATGAAAGAGGTGTTCAGACTGCACGGTATGCTGAAAGAGATAGTGTCTGAAAGAGACACCAAATTTACTTCCAATTTTTGGAAATCATTGATGGCTGGTTTAGAGACCAAATTATTGTTTAGCACCGCCTATCACCCTCAAACTGACGGACAGACAGAAAGAGTGAATCAAATATTAGAGGATATGTTAAGGATGCATGTAATGCATCAAGCCAGGAAGTGGGAAGACTACCTGCCATTGGTAGAATTCGCCTACAACAACAGCTACCAAACATCTTTAAAGATGAGTCCCTTTGAGATCCTCTATGGTAGGCCGTGTAATACTCTAGTCAGCTAGAGTAATCCTGTAAATAGGATTTATTTTGGACCCGACATGTTGAAAGAAATGGAACAACAAGTGACTTAGATAAAACAAAATCTGAAGGTCCCTCAGAACCGACAAAAAAGTTATGCCGATCAAAAGAGAACTCCAAGAGAGTTCAAAATGGGAGACCATGTATATCTCAAAATTAAGCCCAGAAGGAGTTCTTTGAGAATTGGAGCTTGTGCCAAGTTGGCACCCTGGTATTGTGGACCCTTTGAGGTTATAGATAGAGTGGGACTTGTAGCCTATCGGCTAGCACTTCCTCCCACAGTAAAAGCACATAATGTTTTCCAGGTTTCATTATTGAAGAAATATGTACATGATGCTAATCATATAATTGACTCGTCTGTGATCCAGGTGGAACCGGAGGGAGAATTTCTACCAGAACCCCAATACATATTGGACCGAAAGGAAACCCCACTACAGAACTGAACCATTGCACAGGTAAATGTGCAATGGAGACATTTTGGCCTAGATGAGGCTACATGGGAAATAGAGGATGCCATGAGACAGGCATATTCGATTTTGTTTACTTCTATACATGCAATTCATGTTAAAAGATAAGAACATCGAGGATGATGTTCCTTTAAGGGGGAGGGAATTGTAACACCCTATTTCCCCCAATTTGTAAAAATAACTGGACTGGACCATAACTGTGGCAAACTCAGAAATGTGAATATGTGATGTGAATGGACCTTGTGGAAAAGGTCGATGAATATGAATAACATTATGAATTTATATTGTAGGATTGTTGAGAGGGGATATGATGAAAAAGAGACCACGATGGATGTATAAAGGTGGTGGAAGGCACCTGGAAAGGTGGCGTTAACTTCCACCGAAAAATCAATACCGTATTTGGAATTCACTGGCCTAGAGAACCAAAAGCGGCTCGCTGGCCCCGAATTAAATGTTTTGCAGGCTGGTAGGTAGATGGCTCCTCAGGAATTAATGAGGGATGGGGAGGTGAACCACCCACCCGTATAGCCGTCAAGCCTGACCAGCGCGAGGGAAATGGCACCACACGCAACCTCGCAAGAGGATAAGGTGTGGGGGAGAAGTGATTGGGGGGAGACGCGAGAGGAGGAAGAGAACTCTGGCTATATGCAGAGTGGGTGATAGCAGAGAGGGAGGAGAGTAACCTTCACTCTTGGTCACTGGCAAATGGAGACGCAGTCTCACAACATCGTGGTCTTAGCTCGGGGGTGGCTAGTGGTAAATCCGTTGGGAGTCACTGAGCCTACGGTTGGGTGGAAACGAGCACCCCTCTCAGTAGTTGCATAACCCCTGGTATTACTTTCTGATAAGTGTTTTTCCTTTGACATCTTGGAATATATGTATGCTAACATTTATGATCATAAGCTGTGAAATCATGAATGACTTCATTATAAGAATGTTTGTATGGTGTCTTGATCAGTATTGGTAGTTGTATGTTTATATGGAAATACTATGTGTGACTTATGCTCTCTTAAAGTGTTATTTATATGCATGCTGATCTAATTTAGACTTCATGCCTGGTTCTCGGGAGAGAGATACCCTTATCTTCTTTTGATAGTACCCTGAGTAAACCTCCCCATAGAGATACCCTCCTTGAAAACATCATCAAGAACCTGGAAGGAGGACATGAGGGTGCAAGGCCCTAAGAAATCCCTGGTAAGTATCGAATCGATGGATGAGATCCCGTCGGGATATCTACGATCACTCACGATTGTCAGATAAGAAGAAGAAGCTGGAAGGATAAGTACCTTAACCTTGATAGGTGTTGATCGACAGACGGGATCCCGTCGGGAAATTTGTGGTCACTCACGACCGTTAGATTTGGTAGGAGAAAGTAGGATGTTAAACGCCTTACCACCTTGTCTTTTTGTACCTTCATGGATAGCAAAGAGATCGAGATCATAGATCCCCAAGGTCCATGAGAACATCTGGGCCGTTTAATTTTTCCCATCCAGGAAGTCGTGGGAGAATGCACAAGTTAGGAACCTGTCTGAACCGTCAGATCTCGGCTGGAAAACCCGACAGTTGTTGGATCTGTCAGGAGATACCTGAGGGTTAAACCCCCAGTGAATAAGGGTGAAAGCCCCGAAATGGATTTGGGTTGTCCAATTAACAGAGGCCACGTGTCGTAAGATTTCCCAATTAGAGAAATTGGGAGTCGATAACTTGGGAGTTCTGGTGATGAGAGATCGGGACTTTCCATTGTGGAAACCTCGAGATAAGATCTAGACTGTCCTATTTAAGGAGGCCACATGTCGTGAGATTTCCCATTTCGAAAAATCAAGAATCACGAAATCGAGAGTTCTGATGATGAGAGATCGGGATGTTCCATGGTGGAAACCCCAAAGTAGTCGTAGACCGTCCGATTTCAGGGGGCTACGTGTCAAGAGATTACCCATTTCGGGAAATCGGGAAGTGGGAACTCGAGAGTTCTGATGACAAGAGATCGTGATGTTCCATGGTGGAAACCCCAGAGTAGTCGTAGACCATCCGATTTCAAGAGGCTACGTGTCGAGAGATTACCCATTTCGGGAAATTGGGAATTGAGGATTCAGGAGTTCCACTGACAAGAGGTTAGGCCCTCGCCTTAATAAATCCTGACTTATAAATATCAAGATGTTAGCATGTAGTTAAGTCCCGATGAACGGACGAGATTCCTTCAGAGGATCTCCGGGTCTATAATGATCGTCAGATGTGGGGAAGAGACATCAACTTTAAGCCGGGGTGCAAATGCGCCTTAGGGTAAGTGACGAGTAGCTCTGAATGACCAAAGTCCACCCACCCAGATCTATGGTTAAGGCTTCATTCCGGAGCCCCCTTATTGTTCTACCTTTAGCGGTGATGGGGGGGTCCGAAATCAAACGTGCAACTCGGGAATGATCAAGATCAATTCGCCTTGATCAACGACATTCAGGCGAATTCTGGACCCCCATTGCCATGGGGGGGGGCGTCCGAAATGGTGTGGCATGTGAAGTGGGACCCGTCTCCTGTCACGCCGCCCACCGTGTTGTGTTTCCCCTCTCTCCACCTGTACTCCACTCAACCATGTGACATGGCCGTTCCTATTGGCCATCTACTAACCCTGTAGGGATTCATCCCTATTGGCCAGTTGCTAACCCTGCCAGGATTCGGCGATTGCAGAGTTGAACGATTCGACATCACTATAGTGCCAAGGCGTGAAATACAAAGACGCACCACAAACTATTTGACCTATGATCATGACCCGCGATCACATGGGAGCAGAGAGAGAGAAAGAGATAGCTTGCACTAGGCCTCCGTAGGTAATTTGGGGGCTCTAATTCGGTAGAAACCAACGAAAAATTTGATTATGGTAGTGGGTATGTGAAAAAGTGGTATCAGAGCATGGTGACAACACTCGACCTAATTAGGCTCATGAACAAGTTGCGCATAAGCTCTGTTCGAAGCACTCCTACGAGGAGTAACCCTCTAACTTAACTCTCTTATCCAAGATCAAAACTTGGAAACGAGAACCCGACTGTGTATGCATGTGAAAGAGTTATGAATTATGCCCAGGTTCTAAAATGTATCTAACTCTTGACTAATAACTAGTGTTTGTCTTTTCACCTAAGCGGACGATCAGCCACGGGAATTTATAGACGCAGAGAATGGTGACTGACCAAGAGGTGGGATAAGGCCCCCACAATAGAGACAAAGATTCTAATGAAAGAAGAGCAATAGAAGCCCCTCCAAATCTAGCTAAGACTGTGAGGAGTCTCATGGTTGAATTGCAAAGTCGCAAGGCTGACAATGAAAGGATGATGAAAGAACAAGAAAAGCAAACTGAAATTAATGCAGTTTTACTGTAGAGCTTATCCGACATACAGCGACAAATTCAGCATGAACCCGAGATGCAGAAACATGGTTGTATCAGTGGCCATACTGAGAGGATCACCTCAAGGAAGGTCCACCCCAGAGGTAAAGGACCAGTGCTAGATGATTCCTATGAGAAGGAAGCTGGCAATTCAGAAGGCTCTTATAGTAGCAGGACCAGTTCCTATTCTCGAAGAAAACAAAAGAAGAAAAACACTTCTGAGGGTCATAAATTTGAGGAATTCAGAAAGGCCAAACCTCCCTCCTTCGATGGTGAGATAAAGAAGGGAGAGGAAGCCGAGGCCTAGCTACTTGGACTGAAGAAATATTTCAGATTCCATGATTTTTCAGAGAATTTGAAGGCCCAAGTGGCCACTTTCAATCTGAACTGAAAAGCTTCCATCTGGTGGGAAGATCTTAAGAATATGAAAGGGGTCCACAAGGAGGACCTATCCTAGAAACAGTTTGAGAAGTACTTCTGGAAGAAGTATTTGTCGGAAAAATATTTCGACGAGAAGGATAAAGATTTTTATGAACTCAAACTGGGGCAACTCACTAAAGAGGAATATGTCAACAAATTCCTCAATTTATTGAGATATGTACTCTACATCAAAGCAGAGAAGGCGAAGGCGCAATGCTTCATTAGTGGGCTACCCAAGGAATACCGGAACTGAATTGAATTTGATTATCCAAAGACCTTAGAGGACACTATTCGAAAGGAAACATATTGTCATGAACAATATGGACATCGGGAAGAGTCTCGTGGAGACTGGAAACAAAAGAGTGGTTCGAGATTTTAGAAAAAGGGGATCAAATCCTCAGGATTTAAGAACTACAAGAAGAACCCCATAATGAACTTTCCATCCTGGAGTGTACTCCAACAGAACTTTCCCTCATTGGACGGAAATAAAACTTCTGGACCTATACCAATGAAGATTGATAACCCAAAGAGAGAACCCCTGAAATGTTGGGGTTGCAGAGAAGAGCATCTCCTGAGAGATTGTCCACGCCGACAATGGAACAGTCAGAAAATTTATAACATTCAGGAAGCTACCATAGTCAATGATGTGGCAGCGAGTGTGCCGCGGATTTATGCAGCCTTGGATAATAACCAAGATGACCACCAAGCTTCAGTGGTGGAAATAGAAGGTATGATTTTCAACCATCTTGTGTCTATTTTGATTGACCTTGGTTCAAATTTGAGTTATATATCCCCTAGAGCTGTTGATAAGTGTAAGCTACAACCACGAAAACAAACCAAGCCATGGTTGGTACAGTTAGCCACTGAAACCAAAAGAAGAGTATCAGAGGTCATACCAGCCTGCTAATTAATGTTGGGTGAATTCCCCAACCAAGTAACCCTTAACGTATTACCCCTAGGATCATACAATCTGTTGATTGGTATGGAATGGCTAGACACCCATAAAGCCAGAATGGATTGTTACCATAAAACCTTAGAATGTGCGAGAAAAGAAGGAAAAAGGATAACCCTCCAAGGGATCCAAAAACCGGTCTCGGTGAGGCAAATATCAGCCCTGCAAATGAGAAAGTATTGCCGAAAAGGGTGTCCCCTATATGCAATACAGGTGTTGAAAAAAATCGAGGGTGATAAACCAAGCCCTGATGATCACCCTATCCTGAGAAAATACAGAGATGTGTTTCTGGAAGAGGTACCGGGTCTACCTCCGAGAAGAGACATTGACTTCTTGATAGAGCTTGCACCAGGAGTGGTGTCGGTGTCTAGGACACCCTACCGGATGAGCACACCTGAGTTAGTTGAACTCAAATTGCAATTGAAAGAAATGATGGATAAGGGTTATATTCGACCTAGTGTGTCCCCATGGGGAGCACCAGTCCTGTTTGTGAAAAAGAAGGATGTCACCCTTAGACTGTGCATAGATTATAGACAACTCAATAAAGTAACCATAAAAAAACAAGTACCCCTTGCCTAGGATCAATGATCTATTCGATCTATTGGGAGGTACGTCTATTTTCTCAAATGTTGACTTGATGTCGGGATAGCATCAAGTCCGAATCAAGGGTGAAGACATCCATAAAACCGCTTTCCGTAAATGGCATAGTCACTATGAGTTTGTGGTAGTTCCATTTGGGTTAACCAATGCCCCTGCCACTTTCATGTGCTTAATGAACAATGTACTCAGTAAATTTTTAGATAAAATTGTACTAGTTTTTATCGATGACATATTAATCTACTCTAAGAATAGAGAGGAACATGAAGAGCATCTTAGACTTGTGCTCCAAGTTCTAAGAGAGCATCAACTCTATGCTAAATTCAACAAATGTGACTTCTTTCAGAAGCAAATACATTACTTGGGACATGTTCTGTCCGAGGAAGGGGTAGTAGTAGATCCTGACAAGATCAGGTCTATCATGGAATGGCCTACCCCAAAGAATGTCTCAGACATCGGATCCTTTATGGGATTAGTGGGATACTATAGGAGATTTATAAAAGGATTCTCCAAGATTGGTTGTCCAATCACTGCCCTCCAGAAGAATGGGACAAAATTCTTGTGGACACAGAAATGTGAAGAAAGATTCCATACCCTGAAACATCTACTGACCCATGCACCCGTGTTGAAAATCGCTGACCCAGAAGATGACTTCCTTGTGTGCACAGATGCCTGTAAGGAAGGGCTCAGAGGAGTCCTTATGAAGAAAGGAAGTGTGATCTGCTATGAATCCCGAAAACTAAACGAACATGAAGTCAACTATGTGACTCATGATCTAGAACTGGCTGTCATAGTGCATGCCTTGAAAATGTGGAGGCATTACCTCTTGGGAATAAAATTTGTACTTATGACAGATCACTATGGATTGTGGTATTTGTTTGACCAACCAAATCTCAATGCTAGACAAGCTAGATGGATGGACCTCCTTAGCTGTTTGCTCAGAATCTCTCCCGCAAAATTGTGTCTCCAGCAAGCAAAAATGGGATTAAACTTTGCTATGTAACAACAAATGTGTGAGACTTCAGGGCTGTTCAGATCTACTCAAACGAAAGGGACCATGAAGGTTCAACAGACCAATAGTACGAAAACAGAAAGAGATCACTATAAGCATGAAGGGTTTCGAAAACATAAGAGACCAGGGAAAGAACCAAAGAAACATAACCCGCACGTGAATTAAATGAAGGAGTAAGTGGTTTCATAAGAGAATTGGGAGTTTCATGTAATGAATTGTTGAGGGTATAGGATAAATATCAATTCTTAAATCGAAATGATGGGCATATATTTGTCAGGCTACCAGCTCCCATAGGGTACAAGATACGATAAAGTTTGTTCAAATTTTATCATTGTGCAACAAGGTGGAGTTGATTTCTAAGGTTTAGGTAAGGAGAAAAATCGTGAACCAAAGTGTATTGATAGGAATAGGTCTTACCAAGAGCCTCAACGATATATAACCTAGTTTAAGTTTAAAGGAGTCTTGGTGTTTTACACAAACAAAAATCAAAGACCACTTCACAATCAATGAGCCACTTTAAAGCAATCAACAAGATGAGATTCACAAAAAAATAGCCTTCATTAAAAAAAAATGTAAAGACATCTAGCTTTCGTAAACCTTAAAAAAAATGGTGATACAATTATAAGTTTTAGTGTTTCATTCATTCTTTCATTCATGAATGAAGCAAGAAAACAAAGAAGAAAAAAATAGGAATAACTGAAACATCATATTTATAGTTCAAAGCTACTTTTGAAAAGAAATAACCCCATGAACACGTGTAGGTAGCTACATAAATTATCATTTGTTGCTTTTAAAAAGTGAAAACATGTAGGGCTGCCAACAATTGTGACTTACTGGGAGAAGCAATTATCTCTGTATCACTAACGAGTTTAGGTTAGAAATGTTTGAATGATTTCAAATCAAAGAACAACTGAAAGACATTTGAGCATCTTTGATAATCATTATGTGGTCCAGCTTAAGATATCTTTTGTTAAAAAAATGAAATTTGGTGACAAACTTAACAAATGAAAGCCACGATGTTTAAGTTATTGGATCTAATGCTGTTGACAGGGCCACTGCTGCCAACAAGCATCCATAGCCTCAACATGGATGTCAATTAACCCACTCTGACACCTCTATCATGTCCAAGAAAATTCAAATCAGAATGAAGGATGCTTATGATAAAAAATTCTTTATTTTTACTTGAGAATTTTCTCTATCTTGACATCGCTTTGCTGCCAACAGGCCTGTTCAGTACCCCGACAAAGTTTTTTAGGCACAATGCATGCATTTACCCGCTGCCAGTAGACCTATTCAGTATCCCGGTGGGTTTGCAAACACTTCCCCCAACTCTCAAGAAAATTATTGATATATTTTATAGATATCCAGAAGAGCAGGGTGATGCTGAAAATTTCAGTCTATGGCATATTCGTTATTTTCCGACTGCTTTAATTTTTGCTTGCTAACCTTCATCATGGTATGAAAATAGTTCATTCATGAAACTATTTTTTTGAGGACAGGAAGGCATCCTTGAGTTGATTTCTTAAAATAAGGGACAATGTAAAGAGCTTTAATGATAGTCGTGTCTGCTCTCAAATGAAAATTGAAACCAAAAATCAATTATGAACCAAAAAACCATCTTTAACTGGTCTACGTTTTTAGAAAAACACAGCAGTTGACGCTATGATAGTCTTTGACAGTTTTTTTAAGATGAAGCATTATGTTCTCCTCTTCTTGAACCAAAAGGTGACATGGGCACAGTTTAACCAGAAAGCAGTGAAAACAAACAAAATAAAAAGAACCAAAAACCAGAAAATAAATCAAAACAAAAAAATATATATACAAAGATGGGTCTAAAAACATCATGTGAAAAATCCCTTGGGAAACTAAAAAAAAAGAAAAAATCCTGATCGATGTGAAAGCAATCCTACTCATGGAACCTTGGGTCAGGGTTGAATTTACAGTTCATATTTATTTATCTCTTTACTCTCCAATTAAGATTTTCATGACGATACTGTGTTTTTTGAAAATAAATGTTCAACGAAAAGAAGAGAGAAAAGGATCAAGAAGACTTCCCTGACAACAGTCATATTATGGTTCTCTTGGTGCTTCCACTTGTGCTCATGACTGCATTATTACAAAGAGAAATAGTGAGGAATAAAACTAAAAGAAAACCTGCTCCTAAACCTACCCTAACTACTAAACAAATCATAATACTATGTGAAGTCATGCTTTCAATGTAGCCATTGGAGTAACTCCAATCTTGCAATGGAAACCAAATCAAACATTACTAACAAGAATGGTAATATATCAAAAAATGACAGAAATATATCACACTTGACTTCATAATCATCACTTAAAAGAAAAGTAATCATGATCTTACCATTCCCTTGAATATTCTTGTTGTATGAATTCTCCAGCCATTCGACAATCTTGTCATGATATGGGTCATAATGGCATGGGCGAGTGTAAGTAAGTTTGGAAAACTTGTCAAGATTATGGGGAAATGACATAACCATCAGCCAAGGCTGAAGTGCCCCGTCCTCCTGAAAATTCTCTAAGTGTTCATTAATTTCTTCACATGGAGGATCTAAAAGAAAGAAGTTGTGCCTACTTCCAAGATACTTAGGTAAAAACAAATCAATCACAACTTTATCTTTATTATGAATATTTTTTATAGATGAATATTCAAGCCATCTTAAGATCCTGTCACAAAAATGAGGATGCAAACCATGACTTTGATGAAATGAATATATCAATGGGGAACTCATCATAAGAGGATTCGTGACATCAATTAGATCATTGGTTTGAATGCTTCCTTTGATGAGATTGATCATTTCAAAATGTGAAGCATAAACATTAAAATTTGAGCTAATCAAAGAACGAATATGCAACCTAGAATGTTTGATCTTCATAAGATAGAGTGCATTGTCGTTTTCAACAATAAACTGTGTAAAATCATCTCGCAACATGTCATTTTCCCATGTGAGTGATGAAAGTGAAAGAGCATCAAATCCAACTTTATCAATGTTATGTTTGGAATTAATTTCACCAAATTTTGTCATATCGAAAAGATTTGATTGTGATGGCAAAGAGTAAGATACCGTGGGTAAAGTATCAAGTCCACCAGAATCTAAGAAGAGATCATGATATAAAGAGTAAAAGGAATCATAAATAAGCACATGAAAAGAATCTCTTGAACTATGATATTTAACAATGGTATTCTCAAGACATTTCTCTTCACTTTCTTTAAAACTCTCACTCAGTTTTGGTGACGAATTCCTCAACAGAATATGATCATCTAGATTTTCCTTCTGTATGATAGATAATTCAAAATTTACGTGACAAACGTCTAGTCTTTCCTATGGATAAAGTACATTTTGAGGATTAAGGTTTAAGGTTTCTCCTTCCAATTGCATATCTTCTTCTCTAATCAGTTTCATAGGAATGTTAGAATGTTTAAGATGTTTTTCGTCGCTTAAGTGTTCTTCAATGACTAAATTTAACTATTGATTAGAGCATTAGTTACAAGAATGATGATATTCACCTTGACCAAGAATCGAATCTTCTTCCGTGATGGTCGAAGACTGAAAATATACTGATTCAAAGGAAAAACCAGTTTGGTTTTCGATAAGAACCTGGTCAATAGATTCTACCTCCTTTGCTTGTTCAAAATTTTCAGATGGATTCCTCTCATCCTGTGAACTAAATTCTTCTCGTAGTTGAGTGATAGGATTTGCAACTGGTTCTTCATTCACGATTGAATATGACTGGATTGAAGGGATGCAAGCATCATAGAGGAGATTTAATACAAATGACATGTCATCTAGATTAAATTTACAGAGGATATGATAGATTCTTGTCGAAAAGTCTTCTGAAGATGAATCACCATTGATTAGCGAAGTCTGAAATTCTTCACATAATTGATTGTAATCATAAATTTCAAAAGAATCTAGAAATTCATCTACAAATTGAAACCAATAAAAAATGTGACATGTTGGAAAGGAATCAAACCAATGTTTAATCCGACCTCTAGAAGTAAAAGAGAACAATCTGCATAAAACTCTTAAATCAGAAATGTCATGTTTGATACATTTGCACCAAAACTTATTAAGGTGGTCTTTAGCAGATGCATTACCTCCACCATCAAAGGTGAGTTTGGACAAGTAAGAGACTGTCTTGTTTGGAACATCGGGTAATGAGAAATGGAAAGCATGTTCCAACACAGTGATTTGGGGAGCCATTGGGAAATTGAAAACATTTAAAATAAAGGCTCATACAAGGCCAACTTGTCAGTCTGCCCTCCTTCTAGCACCATTTGTTGATGGGTAGAAATGACTGTCCATCAATTGGAAGAACGAGTCCGGTCCGGGGTTGTTTAAATAACCCAAGTCATTTGGTATAACTCGTTCTGATGGGTTTAATGGCTCCGTTAGCCAATCTAAAAGTCCTAGAAGAAACAAATAAAAGAAACAAAAGAGATAACTATTA
>ML779788.1:595659-605790 GCA_009831015.1 Picea engelmannii
ATATATATATATATATATATATATATATATATATATATATATATATATATATATATATATATATATATATATATATATATATATATATAACTATTATAGATAATATTTACACGACAGGTTTGTCTATCTTGTTTGTGCGCATGATATACAAATGGCGAGTTTTAATCTAAAATCATAAAAATCTATGTAAATATGGCTGCTTTAACGAAAGCAGATAAAGAAAGCACATAAGCTATTTTTTGTTTTGTCTTTATTAATCTAAGATTAAATAGAAAAATATGCTATGAAACAGGAGTATGTGGATGGTCAAAGCCAAACCAAATATTAGAGTTTCGAAGACAAACAAATGACAAAAAAGAAAAGAACTAACTTATTAATGCATCAAACATATGTATAATAGAGAATATCCAGCCACCTTGTCCGAGAGGTAAACCTGCAAAGAACCTTAAGATTGTTCCGAATAAATGTGAAACAACATGCTGGAAACTAAGTTTCAATAACAGAACGTATAATACAAATAGTCATAGTGATCTTATGATTTACGAAAAATGAAACATACCTGTGAAATGAAAACGTTTCTGAAGAATTTGCCCGCAATGAAGGTAAATGGGCCCATTTTCGTTCTGGGTTTTAAAGGGTTGGGTCTAATTCGTAACTGTTTGCTCAGAATTTCTCCCACAAAATCGTGTCTCCAACAAGTAAAAACAGAATTAAACTCTGCTATGTAACAACAAATGTTTGAGACTTCAGGGCTGTTTGGATCTACTCAGACGAAAGGGACCATGAAGGCTCAATAGACCAATAGTACGAAAATAGAAAGAGATCATTGTAAGCATGAAGGGTTTCGAAAATAGAAGAGACCAGGGAAAGAACGAAAGAAACAAAAACCACGCGCGAATTAAATGAAGGAGTAAGTGGTTTCATAAGAGAATTGGGAGTTTTGTGTAATGAATTTTTGAGTGTACAGAATAAAGCTCGAGACTTAAATTGAAATGATGGGCATATCATTGTCAGGCTGCCAGCTCCCACAGGGTACAAGATACAATAAGGTTTATTCAAATTTTATCATCGTGCAACAAAGTGGAGTTGATTTCTAAGGTTTAGGTAAGGAGAAAAATCGTGAACCAAAGTGTATTGATAGGAATAGGTCTTACCAAGAGCCTCAATGATATATAACCTAGTTTAAGTTTAAAGGAGTCTTGGTGTTTTAAAAAAACAAAAATCAAAGACCACTTCACAATCGATGAGCCACTTTAGAGCAATCAACAAGATGAGCTTAAAAAAAAAATAGCCTTCATTAAAAAAAAATGTAAAGACATCTAGCTTTCGTAAACCTTAAAAAAAAATGGCGATACCATTATAAGTTTTAGTGTTTCATTCATGCTTTCAGTCATGAACGAAGCATGAAAACAAAGAAGAAAAAACTAGGAATAACTGAAACATCATATTTACAGTTCAAAGCTACTTTTGAAAAGCAATAACCCCATGACCACGTGTAGGCAGCTACATAAATTATCGTTTGTTGCTTTTAAAAAATGAAAACATGTAGGGCTACCAACAATGGTGACTTACTGGGTGAAGCAGTTATCTCTGTATCAATGACGAGTTCAGGTTAGAAATGTTTGAATGATTTCAAATCAAAGAATAGTTGAAAGACATTTGATCATCTTTGATAATCATTACGTGGTCTAGCTTAAGATATCTTTCGTTAAAAAAATGAAATCTGATGACAAACTTAACAAATGAAAGCCACAATGTTTAAGTTATTGGCTCTAATGCTGTTGACAGGGCCACTGCTGCCAACAGGCGTCCACAGCCTCAGTAGGGATGTCAAATAACCCACTCTGACACCTCTATCATGTCCAAGAAAATTCAAATCAAAATGAAGGATGCTTATGATAAAAAATACTTTATTTTTACCTGAGAATTTTCTCTAACTTGACATCGCTTCGCTGCCAGTGGGCCCGTTCAGTACCCCGATGAAATTGTCTTGGCACCATGCATGCATTTACCCGTTTCCAAAAGACCTGTTAAGTATCCCGACGGGTTTGCAAACACTTACCACAACTCTCAAGAAAATTATTGATATAATTTATAGATATCCAGAAGAGCGGGGTGATGCTGAAAATTTCAGTCTATGGCATATTCGTTATTTTCCGACTACTTTAATTTTTGCTTGCTAACCTTCATCATGGTTTGAAAATAGTTCATTCATGAAACTAATTTTTCGAGGACAGGAAGGAATCCTTGATTTTCTTTCTTAAAAGAAGGGACAACGTAAAGAGCTTTAAATGCAAATTGAAACCAAAAATCAATTATGAACAAAAAACCCATCTTTAACTGGTCTACGTTTTTAGAAAAACACAGCAGTTGACACTCTGACAGTCTTTGACAGTTGTTTTAAGATGAATCATTTTTTTCTCCTCTTCTTGAACCAAAAGGTGACATGGGCATGGTTTAACCAGAAAGCAGTGAAAACAAACAAAATAAAAAGAACCAAAAACCAGAAAATAAATCAAAACAGAAAAAATATATACAAAGATGGGTCTGAAAACATCATGCGAAAAATCTCTTGAGAAACTAAAAAAATAGAAAAAATCCTCATCGATGTGAAAGCAATCCTACTCGTGGCACCTTGGGTCAGGGTTGAATTTATAGTTCAGATTTATTTATCTCTTTACTCTCCAATTAAGATTTTCATGACGTTACTGGGTTTTTTGAAAAGAAATGTTCAATGAAAAGCAGAGAGAAAATGATCAAGCAGACTTCCCTGACAACAATCATATTATGGTTCTCTCGGTGCTTCCACTTTTTCTCATGACTGCATTATTACAAAGAGAAATAGTGAGGAATACAACTAAAAGAAAACCTTCTCCTAAACCTACTCTAACTACTAAACAAATCAGAATACTATGTGAAGTCATGCTTCTAATGTAGCCATTGGAGTAACTCCAATCCTGCAATGGAAACAAAATCAAACATTACTAACAAGAATGGTAATATATCAGAAAATGACAGAAATATATCACACTTGTCTTCATAATCATCATTTAAAAGCAAAGTAAGCATGATCTGACCATTCCCTTGAATATTCTTGTTGTATGAATTCTCCAGCCATTCGACAATCTTGTCATGATATGGGTCATAATGGCATGGGCGAGTGTAAGTAAGTTTGGAAAGCTTGTCAAGATTATGGGGAAATGACATAACCATTAGCCAAGTCTGAAGTGCCCCATCCTCTTGATAATTCTCTAAGTGTTCATTAATTTCTTCATGTGGAGGATCTAAAAGAAAGAAGTTGTTCCTAAGAGACTTAGGTAAAAACAAAGCAAGCACAACTTTATCTTTATTATGAAGATTTTTTATATACGAATATTCAATCCATCCTAAGATCCTGTCACAAAAATGAGGATGCAAACCATGACTTTGATGAAATGAATATATCAATGGGGAACTCATCATAAGAGGATTCATGACATCAATTAAATCATTGGTTTGAATGCTTCCTTTGATGAGATTGATCATTTCAAAATGTGAAGAATAAACATTAAAATTTGAGCTAATCAAAGAACAAATATGCAACCTAGAATGTTTTATCTCCATAATATAGAGTGCATTGTCTTTTTCAACAATAAACTGTGTAAAATCATCTCACAACATGTCATTTTCCCATTTGAGTGATGAAAGTGATAGAGTGTCAAATCCGACTTTATCAATGTTATGTTTGGAATTAATTTCACCAAATTTTGGCATATCAAAAAGATTTGATTGTGATGGAAAAGAGTAAGATACTGTGGGTAAAGTATCAAGTCCACCAGAATCTAAGAAGAGATCAATATATAAAGAGTAAAAGGAATCAGAAATAAGCACATGAAAAGAATCTCTTGAACTATGATATTTAACGATGGTATTCTCAAGACATTTCTCTTCATTTTCTTTAAAACTCTCACTCTGTTTTGGTGACAAATTCCTCAACTTAATATGATCATCTAGATTTGCCTTCTGTATGATAGATAATTCAAAATTTACGTGACAAACGTCTAGTCTTTCCTGTGGATAAAGTACATTTTGAGGATGAAGGTTTAAGGTTTCTCCTTCCAATTGCATATCTTCTTCTGTAATCAGTTTCATAGGAATGTTAGAATGTTTAATATGACTTTCGTCGCTTAAGTGTTCTTCAATGACTGAGTTTAAATATTGATTAGATCATGAGTTACAAGAATGATGATATTCACCTTGACCAAGAATCAAATCTTCTTTCGCGATGTTCGAAGACTGAAAATATAACGATTCAAAGGAAAAACCAGTTTGGCTGTCGATAAGAACCTGGTCAATAGATTCTACCTCCTTTGCTTGTTCAAAATTTTCAGATGGATTCCTCTCATCCTGCGAACTAAGTTCTTCTCGCAATTGAGTGATAGGATTTTTAACTCGTTCTTCATTCGCAATTGAATATGGCTGGATTGAAGGGACGCAAGCATCATAGAGGAGATTTAATACAAATGTCATGTCATCTAGATTAAATTTACAGAGGATATGATAGATTCTTGTCGAAAAGTCTTCTGAAGATGAATCACCATTGATTAGCGAAGTATGAAATTCTTCACATAATTGATTGTAATCATAAATTTCAAAAGCATCTAGAAATTCATCTACAAATTGAAACCAATAAAAAATGTGACATGCTGGAAAGGACTCAAACCAATGTTTAATCCGGGCTCTAAAAGTAAAAGCGAACAATTTGCATAAAAATCCTAAATTAGAAATGTCATGTTTGATGCATTTGCACCAAAACTTATTAAGGTTTTTTTAGCATATGCATTGCCTCCACCGTCAAAGGTGAGTTTGGATAAGTGAGAGACTGTCTTGTTTGGAACATTGGGTAATGTGAAATGGAAAGCGTGTTCCAACACAGTGATTTGGGGAGCCATGGGGAAATTGAATACATTTAAAATAAAGTCTCCTACAAGTCCAACCTGTCAGTCGACCCTCCTTCTAGTGCCATTTGTTGACGGGAAAAAATGACCGTCCGTCAATTGGAAGAACGAGTCTGGTCCGGGGTTGTTTAAATAACCCAAGCCATTTGGTATAACTCGTTTCGACGGGTTTAATGGCTCTGTTAGACAATATAAAAGTCCTAGAAGAAACAAATAAAAGAAACAAAATAGCTAACTAATAAATAACCACTCTCTCTATATATATAATATTTACATGACAGGTTTGTCTATCTTGTTTATGTGCATGATATAGAAATGGTGCGTTTTAATTAAACTCATGAAAATCTATGTAAAGATGGCTGCTTTAACGAAAGCACATAAGCTATTTTTTGTTTTTTCTTTATTAATCTAAGATTAAATAGAAAAATATGCTATGAAACAGGATTATGTGGACGGTCAAAGCCAGACCAAATATTAGAGTTTCGAAGACAAACAAATGACAAAAAAGAAAATAACTAACCTATTAATGCATCCAACGTCTGTATAATAGAGAATATCCAACCACCTTGTTCGAGAGGTAAACCTACAACGAACCTTAAGATTATTCTGAATAAATGAGAAGCAACATGCTGGAAACTGAGTTTCAATAACAAAACGTATAATACAAATAGTCACAGTGATCTTATGATTTACAAGCAATTACAGTGAGATAAATCTTATTGTAAGAACTTTGCATTTAAATGTTCAACAAAAAATTAAAGATAAATCTCATAATTTGAGTTGAATAGATGATCACCCTATATAATATCTGAACCATCACTTATGGATAACATTTAAAAATGAATTATCTCAACTCATAATAAAGCATGAAGACAAAAGCTATCAACACCTATTATCATGTCAAGATAAACATAACTTAAACTAAGACATCATACACAAGAACCTAAAGCTGTAATATGTATTTCTGTTCCATTCAAGTCTGTGCATTAATTGTCCATACTTCAGCCCCGGGCCAAGATGTTTTGATTACAAAAATACGAGTTTATAAAGGGTTCAAAAAAGATAACTGTCTTATCTTATGAGATAAGATTAAATCTCTACAATCATCTACTGATTACAAAAATAGGGGGGAATATAACCACCCCAGATCACACTAAATCTCTAAAAACTAAAAGAGTTTGTTCCTGTTTACACAAAAATAAGCCATCGATATGGCTAGTAAGCCCAAAAGTTCTTCATATCATTTGATCACCATAAATTTCCAGATATCTTGGAAAGAAAAAAAAGAAAATACAGGAATTTAGATATTATTCTAACCAAAAATTCGAATTAGAATAGACTTGGATTCAAACTAGTTTATTTTTTTTTTTTAAAAGATAAGCTACAGGTTTCTGTAGCTAGTTAAAATAGTAAAAATCAAAATAAAAAAATAAATATAAAATCTAATCTATTTTATTTTCAAGATAGAAACAAATCCAACAAACATAACAACTATTTTCTATTTCAGCCATTTGACCAAGGAGCATCCGAATTCATGATAGTGGAATTTTTTAGGTTGTTTCTTTTTTTTTAATGAACATTTTATTAAACTACTTAATCTTCTTGTTTAACAATTTTAAATCTGAATTACTCTCCTTATTCCTGTGGTATTTCTTGAAAATTGGTTTGTGAACCATATCAGGAATTATCTCAACAGTAATGGCATGGAAGTCATGTTCTTTATCACATCTAAAACTCTCCTCCAGGGCATGAAAACAAAGTGTGGCCTTTTTCCCAAGGGGTTTTGAACTGCAAGAGAGAGTAGATTTGTGATAGCTTGATATTTTGTGGATAAACACACCGGTATTTGATAGCAAGGTTTAACCTCTATCCATGATAAAACTCAGCCTTTTTTCTACAGATCTTCAAATCCACAGAGAGGAAATGAAAAACAAAGAAAACCCAAACACAATAGATTTTTTGAGAAAATGATGTCCAAAAAATGAAACATACCTGTGAAATGAAAATGTTTCTTAAGAATCTTCCCTCATTGAAGGTAAATGGGCCCATTTTCGTTCTGGGTTTTAAAGGGTTTGGTCTAATTCGTAACTGTTTTCTCAGAATCTCTCCCGTAAAATCGTGTCTTCAATAAGCAAAAACGGGATTAAACTTTGGTATGTAACAACAAATGTGTGAGACTTCAAGGCTGTTTGGATCTACTCAGATGAAAGGGACCATGAAGGTTTAAAATACCAATAGTACAAAAACAGAAAGAGATCACTGTAAGCATGAAGGGTTTCGAAAACAGAAGAGACCAGGGCAAGAACCAAAGAAACAAAGCCCACACGTGAATAAAATGGAGTAAGTGGTTTCATAAGAGAATTGGGAGTTTTGTGTAATGAATTGTTGAGGGTATAGGATAAAGCCCGAGACTTAAATAGAAATGATGGGCATATCGTTTTCAGGCTGCCAGCTCCCATAGGTTACAAGATACAATAAGGTTTATTCAAATTTTATCATCGTGCAATAAAGTGGAGTTGATTTCTAAGGTTTAGGTAAGGAGAAAAATCTTGAACCAAAGTGTATTGATAGGAATAGGTCTTACCAAGAGCTTCAATGATATATAACCTAGTTTAAGTTTAAAGGAGTCTTGGTGTTTTACACAAACAAAAATCAAAGACCACTTCACAATCGATGATCCACTTTAGAGAAATCAACAAGATGAGCTTCATAGAAAAATAGCCTTCATTAAAAAAAATGTAAAGACATCTAGCTTTCATAAACCTTAAAAAAAAAATGGTGATACAATTATAAGTTTTAGTGTTTTGTTCATTCTTTCAGTCATGAACGAAGCACAAAAACAAAGAAGAAAAAACTAGGAATAACTGAAACATCATATTTACAGTTCAAAGCTACTTTCGAAAAACAATAACCCCATGACCACATGTAGGAAGCTACATAAATTATCATTTGTTGCTTTTAAAAAGTGAAAACATGTGGGGCTACCAACACCTAGGTAATTATCTAGGGAAATTACAAATTCCTCTAGTTCTAAAAAAAACACTCTAATGTCTATCCCACTAACCATTAACCTAATTATAACCATAACCACCAACTCCTAATCCCTAACAAACTAACATGTGAATCTTTGACTTCTAATCCCCAACACATTATCCATACTAACCCATAACCCACTAATCCTTGATCCCCTAATGCACTAATTCCCTAATACCTAACTGACTAACCCTAAACATACTAACCTAGTAACACATAACATGATAGGATGATTATGTTTACAATGCTTGATTTCCAGATCAATTACCTCACATATACATGTATTGTGACGCCAACCCCCACTCTCTCAGCAGGCGGTCGCTCCACCAGGACCTTCTGTTTCTCCAGGCCCGAAGGGTCCAAGCCCTTTCTATTCCCCTCGGGAATGATTTACCCACAGAGATACTTCTGCGCGATCCTCCCTTCGGGACTCGGAAGATCGGACCTCGCGATCTCGCGAGACTCACAACAATGTTCTTTTACCTCTTCAAACCCCGATCCTCGATCTACAATAGTCAATGGTCAACGCTTGGGTATCAGGCTTTTATCTATCGGGATATCGGTGGATGAAGGGCAGTGAGATACTTACCCTTCGAAACCCCGAACACCGATGTTCTGAGATGCTTCCACTTGTCTCCTCTGACTTCCGGGTCCCACACTGCCACGTCACGTCGGGACTTCGCGGCTAGCAGGTCCGCGACTCCAAGTCTCCTGCTGCTGGAAACCCCGAAGGCTGAAATCCCGATGCTTTCGGATCTGTGCCACCTGTCTCCGTTATAATCAACAGCTCTGATCAAGTCGAGGAATCGCGACTCGCGATTTTAACGTGCATGTGATTCTTGCACTCACCAACCCCGATTCTCCGATAAGCGTTGGCCAAGGGTTCCTTCGCTGTTCGAGGGTTAACCTCCTCGCTCCTTCTCCCATATCCAACGATCCACGGGGCTTCGCGAGCATACACGACGATTCAGTTCGTCGATTCTCTTCCTCTATGAAGAAATCCCTGCTCCGCCACCTTCGTCCTGTGCGGATTCAATGGGATCAATTTCTCCAGTGGACGAAAGGAGCTATCCCTCCTGAGCTTTCGCTAGCTCGAACTCCTTCAAGGAATTCTCGAGCCTGCACCCTGTACTCGATCTTCAATCACTTCCATAAGTGTTGAAGTCTTCTGGGTTCTGTGCGTTCACGCTCACAACGGCTTCAACTCTCTCTCCCTCAGACTTGCTACTGAGACTCAAATTCGACCTGCACTCACCTGCACGGCTCTAATGCCTCAAACCCACTTTGGACAACAGAGAACAAAAGTTCAACGGCTTGGCCTCCTCGACGCACTCTATGCGGAGGAATTCCACTGCACTCGATGCAGGAATCTCCTGGCCTAAGCAGAGAACCGATTGAAACTCATTCTCTCAGGTTTCTAACCTGATACGCAATCACATAAGCAACATATAACAAATAAGCATAAAATGAAGCAAACATACACAAGCACAATATCAGCAACACACATAGCTCAAACGCATCCATGGAATTGAATCAGGGCTCTTCCTATTAATTCAATAACTGTACATGGAGGTTTCTTCACAAGCTCTCTACTCTGCTCTCTTCTTCTTCCTGTATGAATGAATCCTCTCCCAATGATACAAGGGAGGGTGTCTATATTCCGTTTTCCCTCTCAAACGGTGACTGTCTAATCTACAGTTAATTATCCTAGCTACTTGCATTAACTCTAAGTAAATGCCTCAGCTACCTAAGGACGAGAGCTTATCCGCTCAAGGTCCGTTACAATCTAAAAGTGCGCTTCATCACATCAAACATTAATGTTTGGCGCAGCCATATATTACAATGGTTCAAAAAATTTAAGTGCTGGCGCTCTCCAGCTGTTCCCTTTCCTCCTCGCGCTGGCTCACTTGATCAAGTGAGCGATGCTCCTGCATCATATTGTGAAAGGAAACCACAAAAAATTGACTGGAGGTCAAGCTAGGCTTTAAATCAGAGTTCCAATTCAAGAATATAATTTTCTTGTATAACTTTCTCTCAAAATGTGTAGAACTCAACCCAATGCATTTGCAATTGGTAAGCATTCTCCAACAACCAACTAAATTTTTAGTTTGGTCTATGTAGTGGTATTCAATGGAATCTTATCTCAACCAAAAGGTAACGA